>APFE031478112.1:4121-31582 GCA_000404065.3 Pinus taeda | reverse complement strand
CTCTAAGAAGACATGTGTCTTATCAGTTCCTATTTTGATTAGGACTCTAGAGGTAGAGGGAGAGATTCATGGACTCTCATTAATGAGATGGCTTCTCATATTTTTGTATAAATAGTAGATCTCTCTCCTTCATTTGTTAGCTTAGCTTGGCTTTTTAGTTCTTTAGCTTAGAGTTTGTAGTTCTTGCTTGATGGCGTTGGAAAGCTTTGGAGAGCTTTGTTGTACTTTGTAATTTTGAAGAATTTGAATAAAGCTTTGATGTTCTCAACATGGAAGGAGATGTGAAGTAGATGTCATGGAGCACATTAGAATGTAAGGTAGAGTAGATTTTATTTTGTAATTTTACTTTGATTTCATTTTATTGCTTTCAAGTTTGATAGTTTAGATTTTCCATTCATGCAATTTTAATTCATGCAAGTGTGTTCAACCGGTTGATTGTAGATTAGTTTTTCTTTACATGTTCTTATATTTGCTTATTGGTTTTTTCTCAAGCTTTTTAATGTAGTTTTTGCATCAAATGGTGATATGAGACTTGCTTCCTCTGCTGAACTTTAGTTTTTAATTCCATTTGTTATGTTTTTATTTTAGTGAGACTTGTTTACTGCTTTTGGATAGTTTAGATTATCAATTCTTCATGTTATTTGACATTATCTTCGGTGCCATGGCTTAACCCGAGAAGTTAATTGGAGAACTATCAGATTATAAGTGAAGTAATTTGATTTTGATTTCATTAATCTGCAAGTAGGTAATTTAGATATCAATTCTTCATGTTATTTGACGTTATCTCTGATGCCATGGCTTAACTCAAAAAGATAATTGGTGAGCTATCGGATTATAAGTGAAGTAATTTGATTTTGCTTTCATTAATCTGCAAGAAGGTAATTTAGATATCAATTCTTCATGTTATTTGACGTTATCTCCAGTGCCATGGCTTAACTCGAAAAGTTAATTGGCGAGCTATAGGATTATAAGTGAAGTAATTTGATTTTGTTTTCATTAGTCTGCAATTTTTGGTTTTGAGTGTAATAGTTTAGATTTTATTTCTGTAATTAGATGGACAACAAAGACAATAACCTCATTTTCAGTACTTTATCTTTAGTTTGATTTATGTAGCTACATGTTTACACTTTTGTTCAAGTTCTGATTTCATAGATAGCATGTTTTGAGATCTTTGAAGTGCTAAAATTGGAAATTACCATAAGAGCATAAACCTTGTCTTCAATTCTACATCCATACTTGACCTTTAAAAGTATTCTTAAAACCTTGGACTAGGATTTCCATTTGCATTAAACACTTTAGGAGACCAACAAGAACAAAACCCCAAAACAACATAAACTATAAAACAACAAAGTAAGAAAAAAGGTTAACTAAGCACATATGGTGCACCACACTTCATTAGTTTATGATACCCATATTGACAATTTATGTAAAGAAATTTAAGACGTTAAACTGACTAGACAACATCTATAAGTCTGAGTCAAGGGTGTTGGTAGATAGATAGAGGCTCTGCATCTGTGTGCGCAGAGGCCTGATAGAGTCCGCAGCTATGTGCGTGGACCCCTGCAGCTGAGTGCGCAAAGCAGATCTAGTTGTATTGGCGAAAGAGTTGAATAAAGATAAATAGTTTCTGAATTACTATGTTGATACTGAGATACTGTGGATCTGGTTAATTTCTGGTTTATACTATCTGTGTGCTTATGCTTAGGTTCTGCGTTTATGCAAATCTATAACATTTCTAGGTGCGCGCATTGGTTATCTCTATTAAATGTTTGCTTAAAGACTGTAAGAAGTAGATTTGATCTGTAACAAACTTCGTATTAATAAGTAGTAAGGATTTTCCTTTTTTTGGATCTATGCGGAAGCAGAGTGGCGCGAGGCTATAGAACAGTGCACGACCTCTCCAAACCAGATCAAGGCATCCCAAGGGTGTGGAAACCTAGTTCCAGCACCCTCCCTTGCTACCTCGAGTGACACCTCAGTCCGCATTCCGCAGACTGTTGCTGAAAGGGATGGTAGCAGCAGGATTTGTTTGGCTAATAACTCTTCCAAACCTGGGCCAGACCCCAATAAGCCAACACCCTTTTAAATTCAACCCATCCTTGCTCAAGGAGGAATCGTAAAACAATTTGATCAAAAATACTTGGAGGTCAATAGAAACAAATGGGGATAGGGTGAAAGCCTATTGGTTCATGGAAAATCTGAAGCGATTAAATAAGGAAACTATCGAATGGGCCAGAGTTAAGAAAATCAAAGAAGAAGGAGAAGAACTAAAGCAGATAGGAGTGGAACTAGATCAGCTAGAAAGCCCATAAGAAGATGGATATGAGAATGAAGGCAAGAGGGAACGAATCAAATAGCTAGAGTCGGGACGAAGAAATATTTTAATGATTAGATAAGAACAGTGGAGACTAAAAAGTAGGAAAATATGGCTGGCAATAGGTGATGAAAATTCAAAAATGTTCCAAAATTATGCAAAAGGTTGGAAAAATTCAAATACTATATGGTCAAATCAGAGGATGGAACTCAGGCCAAATCTTCTTGGCATTGTCACTTCAGGGAAGGAATCACTTCAAAAATATTTTCAAATCCCCTTTAGAAGCATCACTTGCTGAGGTGGTCAGGACAGCTCAAAACTGTCCAAGGTACCAGGAGGAGGAGGAGAATGGAACTATCATTGAGGAATTGACTAAAGGGGGAGTGGAAGGAATATAAAGGACAATGCAAAAGGATAAGAGGCTAGGTCTAGATGTCTGGATAGTGGAGTTATTTCAAACTTTCTTTGAGTCCTTGGGTAATGAACTGACAGAAGTCATTGAAGAATCAAGGGCAAAAGGGTCGATCTATGAACCTTTCAATGCCACATTCATAGCCCTAATTCCGAAAGAGGAGGACCCATCTTCCTTTGAGGATTTCAAACCCATATCACTATGTAAATGCATCTACAAAATAATTGCAAAAGTAATTACAGTTAGATTAAAACCGATCCTCTCAAGGAACATATCAAAAGAGCAGTTTGGGTTCTTAGATGGCAGACAAATTCATGAAGCATTAGGTGTGGCTCAAGAGACCATCCACAACATAAATAAAAAAAAAAAAAAAGTTGAAGGAAAGGTGCTATAGTGAAAATAGACCTATCTAAAGCATACGATCGAATCAGCTAGGTGTACATCTAAATGTTGTTGACCCACTTGGGGTTCAACATCGGGTTCATAAATTGGGTTATGGGATGTATGACAAATATTAGTGTTGCTATTATGATCAATGGGGCAGCCACACCTTTCTTTGAGAGTTAGAGGGGACTCCGGCAAAGATGTCCTCTCTCCCTCCTACTCTTCCTACTAGTGGCAGAGGGACTCAGTCAAATGATACTTGAAGCAAGGATAAGAGGTGATATAAAAGGTGTTGAAGCTTTCAATCTATATATAATCCATTTGTTGTTCATAGATGACATCCTTCTCTTCAGTAACGGTAACAGGAGTGAAACTAGGGTTTTAAAATCTACCCTTGAGTTGTTTCTTAAAGTTATAGGAATGTGTATCAACAAAGAGAAATCATCACTTATTCTGGAAGGTTTTAATAGGATCAAAACTAGGAACATAGTATACGACCTTCCCTTCGAGGAAAAGAAGATGGTTGAAAGCTTCAAATACCTAGGTTTCCATTTAAAGCACGACAAATATAGGAACTAGGATTGGTTCTGGTTGGTGGCTAAAATTGAAAACAGGATTAAACACTAGAGTTATAAATTGTTATCAAGAGCTGGCACACTAGTTTTGATCAAATCTGTAATCATGGAAATCCCTGTCTACTGGGCAACACTTACATGGGTGCCCAAAGGAATTTTGGTAAGAGTAAGAAAAGCATGCAGCAAATTTCTATGGGTTTGTTCAAAAGAGGACTCGGTTCTTCCCTGGGTGGCATGGGAAAAGGTGGCTACGCCAAAGGAGTGGGGAGGGTGGGGTATAAAATATCTCACAGATTTTGATCCATTTTTGGCATATAAACTAGGATGGAGTCTGTTAATGATGGAAAATATGTACATAATGGTGATAAAAAGAAACTATATTGATCCAATCCCTTTAGTTGAGTGGATCAGAAATCTGGATAAGAAAAATTTACAAGTGCTCATGGTTTGGAAGGCAACTCTGGACTCAATCAAAATAATTGAGCAAGGACTGTCCTGGCAGGTGGGGAATGGAGATTAAGTAAGAGTAGGGAAGAATATGTGGGTGGGTTGCAACAAAGGTTTTTCCCTATACCCAAGCATCATAGACCAATTAGAAACAAGAGGAATTTATCACTTGATCTAGATTGAGAAAGCTGGACAATCAACAATTTCGTGACTGGAGGAGATCTAAATCTGGAACCCCAATGGATAGAGGAATGGCATCACTTCATTATGGAACTTCTGAGATCGAATGTCCGCCTCAGAAACAGACCCGAAATTTTGCGATGGGTTCATGCTCCAATAGGGAATTACTCTCCAAAATTTGGATATAGTTTCCTCATGTCTAATAAGGGATGGGAAAATTCCAGAGTGGTGGGTAATGCATATATGGGAACTTAAATTTCTAGAAAAAGCAAGAATTTTTTTCTGGTGCATACTAAGAAATAAAGTTCCAACATGGGATAATCTCTAGAAGAGATCTAATATGGGCCCAGGATGGTGCTCCCTATGCAGAAAAGATGAAGAAACATTTCAACATCTACTTTCAAAGTGTCCTTTTAACAAAGCATCCTAGTTGGAAATGGGGAGGTTGATAAAGAAAGATCAGAGATGGGATGGAGAAAACATTAGGGAGGTACAACAACAGTGGTGCAAGGACATACTGGAGGAAACTCTGTGAAATCTACCTTTAATAATAGCATGGGGTACTTGGCTAGCCTAGAACAAGAGAATTTTCAAGGATCAGATCCCACCTTTTGATCACATTGCTATTGAATGCACAACCATTTATGAGAGTATCCCCGTACTAGTACAGAAACTAATCATTAGGGGGATTAGGGAAGAACATATTAGGGCTAATATTCCTTGGGCTTACTTCAACGGGGCTTCATATTAAAGGAATTCATGTGGGGCATGAATGGTGATTTATATGAATGCACATAGATGCCTAAAAGCCTCGGTGAGGCTAGGCGCAGGAAAAAATAACTATGTCAAACTTCAAACATTAAAACTCATTCTTTGTTGGCTTACACACCTGGGAATAAGATCGGTTCAGATTTTCGGTGACTCTAAATGTCATCAAATGTCTTAATGGAGAGAGAAGATGTCAAAACAATATTTTATCTCCTTTGTTAGAAGAAGATTTAAATATCAAACAGTTCTTTAACTCTATTATTGTGTTCCATATTTGCAGGGAATGAAACACTACAGTAGACCTCCTATCTAAGGAGGGTGTGCAATAGGATTTGGATAGCTCGCGCATAAAAGATTAGAAAATGAAGTGATCCGTGTGTTAGATCAACCTAATTTTGTGCTCTAAAGCTCGTTTTAGAGCTTTTGCTACTGTTTGTGTGTGTTTTGTTTCTGGTCACAAACATTTGTTTTTGTTACTACGATGGATGCCCAGACATATATATTTGTGGTTTTGTTTTTATTGATTATAGAGTAAAAAACAATGGAAAATTCTACCAAATGATGCTGATCCTTTTCCTGTTTGGGTTGTTTTACTCATCCAAGGAGGCCCAGGAATTGGATTTAGTGATCATTTTTTGCTCATTTTGAGATAGGAAAGTAGTTTTTTTTGGTTACCAGCTCATATTAAAACTCTATGTTTAGATGATAAACATATAGTCTTTAGAATGCTTAAGTGCATATACTATGTAACTTTTTATTGCCTTAATAAAAAGTTTGATTTTTTCTTTAGAAAAGAAAAATCCCTCAAACTTGAAGAATAAAATTTGAAATTGTGGAAGTGACATTGTAAGGTCCTCAAACTTGGAGATGCATCGGGAGCATGAGCACACTTGAGCATATCGGCAATGTATGTCTTGGTTTGGTTACCCATGCACGATTTGGACTTCTTGGCAACGCTGGCATGGCATCTTTGTGGGACGAGATGGTGAGGCAAGTTATGTGCCATGACCAGGTTGCAATGTGATATCACACGTCATCTTCACATCTATAATGGTAGTTAGGTCCTTGCATGAGATGATGTAGAGTGGAATGCCCATATTTTGGGTTTCCACCATCGTGTGATGAGATGGGTCATGTGATGAGGAGATGAACCAAATGATGAGACGACATAAGGTCATCCAACATAAATGTGATGCTTTTTTCACATGGATGGAGTATTAGAGAAACATAGGATATTTCAGCCCAAAGACCTCCCATGAGCATGGGGCATATCATGGAGATGAGTTGGCATGTGTTAGTGTGGTGCGTGTTTTATGAAATTTCCCTTGTAGTAACAAGGTAATTTAAATACATACCAAGGGCCTGTCATAGACAACAAGTTCCCACCCTACTTAATCCTATGTTACACACATGCATTTCAAGACATAAACAAAAGAAAAACATTATATTGTGCACCTTTTTCTAGAAGGTGGATATTTGATGAATCCAACGAGGGTTACTTCAGAGATATTCCCTCCTAGGTTCCTTGCACTTGTTACCTAAACGCAAAAAACAAAAGCCAAAAAATATATCCTTTTTCAATACCCACTGGCGTTAGTGCAATAAACCCAAATAAAAACACATTAAACATTAAAGAAAAATATGTTTTTAGGGGGAAAGGATGATATTTTTATTATACCATGATCAAGTATAGAATTTGTTCCTTCGGAATCCCTTTACTGTGTCCCTCCTCTCACCATGACTCATTGTCAAGGCAAACAATATTTGTAACTTATCACAAGGAGGTACACAACTCCTAATCTGACAATACTTAATTATGATGGATCTTTCTCTATTTGTTCCACGGAGGGAAATACTTTTATAAATGGTTTGGAGGAGTAATCACAATGTATCTAGACTTTTTTTTACCATGCTCGATATGGTCCTTTTATACTTATCCTCTAAAAGTGATCAACTTTGACCTTTTATGAACTTATCCATTCACACTACTAATTCAACCCTCTTTTGTTGAATAACTGGAGAGTTGTTTAGCCCTTCAACTCTCCCTTTCAAGTCATCAAGTGTGTTGTTAAGCATATAAATACTCTCTATTAGAGTTTTAGGTTTGTTGAAGGATCAAAAACTCATTTTTTTTAGAATTTCCATGGACCATTTTCTACATTCCAGTCTTCATATTGATCTCCTTCCCTAATGAACCCAAGGGGGTATCACATTGAGATATGGAGGAATTAGATGGTGACATTTTGAGCTATGAAAAATGAACCCTAATGTGTGAGGTCATAAGAGAAGCTAATAGAGAAAATGAATTACAATAATCTCAGTGAGCTAGGTAGAGGAAGGGAACCAAGGATGTGGAACCTACATAGGGAGGCAAAAGTCATAACCATATACATAGAGAATATGTCCCCCGAGGTAGGAATAACCATACTCAGTATTGAAAGAATAAATCATGTTCTTCTAAACAACATACTATGGATTCATGTCATTAAGGAATAGTCTGGATGCAATTTAGATCTCTATCATAGTATATATTAGTAGGGTTGTGGAAGCCACAAGGAGTGCCTAATTGATTGGCTCAAAAGTACAAAATACATTCTCCAATGCATCTTGAGGGAGGAAATGTGCTTTAGTTAGGTAGACTTATGCCCCAAGGTATTTTACTCATCCTTATTGTATGACTCGACTACATGTGAATAAAATAGTCGATGTCGATCATGCAGGGAGACTGCCTGATACCAGGAATTGAGGGATCTTGTTAATAAATGTGAGGGAGGCCACCAATGAGGAAAATGGCTCCATAGATAGCTAGCACAATTTATCAAGTGCGAATGAATGAGCCAAATTCAAGCACTCATAGAATCTGTCAACATGGGCCAATGAGGAAAACCTATTATAAACCATGAGGAAGCTTTCCATTGAGAACTGCAAGCTCTAAGTTACTAGATTGTTTCTAGATCCAAATCCTAGATAAGTTATTAAATTTTTTGTGAATATATCCATTGAAATAGTTCCTTTATGTATCCCCCATCATTCGACATGAAACTAACACCAAGATGAGGCCTTTGATGGTAGCAAATGAAGAATTCATGCGCAATTGAAATAGGGATGACAAACACAAAATGTAGACCAATATTATAGATGGCCAAATATAGCTAGGACTTCCCTTGAACATATAATGGAATGAAACAAATGTGAACTTGGAAGATTGGAATAAATAATATCATAGAACCACCATGGTGATACAAGAGGCATCACCATATCCCAAGGACTGGAAGGGTAACCAATTAGGGGAGATAATAACTCAATAATATAGTGACTTAAATCATGCTAATGGTGTGGCTCTAAATCTAGGAAAATACCAATTGTAAGAATGATTCAAACAAGTATCATCTTCAAGGGTGACTAATAAATGCCATGATAAAATGAAGAACAAAGGTTCTTCCCCCATTTCCCTTTTTGTAACTAGCACAAAAGAGAAGACAAGTGAGTTGGATGGTTTTTTTTCATTTATTTCTAATGAGCCTTAAAAATTGATAAAAGAATACTTGGATCAGTGTCTTTTTAGTGAGCTTTATAGTGAGGCCAAAAAAGAGATAAAAAGACACTCGTGTCTTTCTCAAGGTTTAATGAGTGTGAGAATAGATAAGAGTTTTCTCATTGACTTTGATCTTGACTAATGAGTATGGAATTTTAAAGTAGTTTAAGGAGCATGAAAATATTGCAAAACAATTTTTGGATTTTCATTATTTAATATGCATGAAAAGAGGACTGAAATAAATCATGTTCCAGAGAGACGACTAGTATAACAGCATGCATCTTGTTTTGAGGATCAAAAAATTGACCTAAGAAAAGAAAGAGGTAATGGAAAAGTTTCTAGCAATGGAAATCCACTCATTACAACGATTTCTCTGAAAGAGTGAGATGAGTTGCAAGATGGAGGTAAGGCTGATGCAAAGGTAGGAGGTCAACCATGGCTACAAGGTTGGAAACAATAATGAAGGCAAGTGGCATTATGATAGAATCTAACAAGACATTGAAGATCATAAGCATACGCAACCAAAAATAAAGAATAAGAAGATTGTGGGACCCCCTATAAGGGTAGTAGATGGCCATAAATAATAGACAAAGCGATGAATGAGGCTAAATTTTGATGTCATGGTGAGCTCTAAAGGGGATCCATACACCTACAAATTAATGCAAGATGGGCACCAAAACGGTAGTTGGGTGTTATTCTAGGGTGCCCATGAATGGTAGGTTTTACTGCACAAGGTACGATGTGAAAAAAGACATGGTTAATGATGAAACCTGATGGGGTGAGCCCTAAGGCATAGTGAAACATTGTGGGAAAGGTCAAAAATTCAATTGCAATATTGATGTTTATCCTAACCCTATATGTCAGTTTCGACAGTATACCTCAAGGAAACAGTAAATGTGGTGTAGATGTATGGCCATGTGCAAGAGATATCCAAAAATGCCTTATGGAATCACTAGTTGCATGATGAAGTAATAAAAATACATGAAAAGACCCCCAAGAATGAAATATATAACATAAAGAAGTATGGACAATGTGAAAATATATATTTTTAACCCATTTCCCCCATAGAAAATAGGAAATTCTGACTATTGTATTAATTTTCTACTCATAAGGAGAAAAATTTTGGAGAAACCCTCTTGCAATCATAAATTGTTTTTAGATCCTAGGAGCATTAGGCCATAAAATGAGATTCCATAACCACTAGGCTCTTAACTTTCTCTTTATTTGATATAACTTATTTTATTGTTTTTTCCTAAAATTTGTGTGTTGGGGACACCCTATTCAAGTCCAGTGCACTCCAATGCATTGTCATGGAGGAAAGGGGAGTTGTTTGGCCCTTCAATGCTCCCCTATGAGACATACAAAGTGTTTTTAGGCCCTTCAAATCTCCCTTTTCTCAATCACAATGTGTTGAAGGAAGTTTTTCTTAGATATAGAAGAGGGAAAGCATGAGTTGGACCTATTGTTTTACATATGGATGTGTTTTGATGTTTTCTCTTATGTTTTTGTAGGAATTGCAATATGTTGGAGTGGAGGGAAAGAGAATATGTCAAGGTTGATGATGAAGTTTTTGTGGAAAGTCATGGGACATTAGTAGCGTTGTGCAATTGTGGTCTCCTAAAGTTTTTTAGAACTCAAAACATGAGAGGAAAACCTAGACTATTGGAAAGAATCATCCAATGGTGAGATCCTACAAACTAGTACTTTGAAGTAGAGGGACTAGTGTTAAGGTAGAGATAGAAGACATATACTTTCTCGTGGGCTTGTCGAGGTGAGGGACCCCTTTCAAGGTGTTTGAAGGCATATTAGTGGGAGAGAGGACTGTGGAGAATGTGATGGCAAAGAGCATCACTCCCAATGCATGGAAGGCGAGTGGGAAGATCCCACTCAAAGATATGGTGGACCTCCCTCTTCGTACTATCTTATTTATGATGACTTAGTTTGTAGGCTCAAATAGTCCCCACTTGTCACTAAAAGCTAAGTGGACATTGTGGTTTGGTGTATGGCCCTAATAGTACACCAATAGTATTTAACTGGTGTAAGGGATTATTGGTAAAATTAAAATAGTAATTAACTAAATGTAGGATACGAAAAAAGAATGTTTATTTATGGAAAAATCATAGTCTCTTTCTTATTAGAGATAGTTCCAATATTGCGGCCATAGGTTTCTAAACCACGATTAGGGAGGAGGAAACCCCAGATGGACCTGTGAATTGAGCTAATGTCTAGATTGGGAAGCAGAGCACAAACATGAGCATATGATATTGACTACTTCAACTGTTTTGAGGAGAAACTAGCACTTATCAATGAATATGTGTATACAATTATTCATTTATGTCGCGACCCTTACTTAGTTTTTCCCCATGGTGAGCAGTGGGGAGACCTCAGTTAGTGAAGTATTTGAAATTTTATGTTTTTTTATTTTTTTGGTGGTACAATGCACTAATCATTAACATGTTTGTTGGGATAGATGTTATGACAGAAATACTAGGGGAGAGTCTCCATATGTCTATCAAGGAATGGTTAGAGAGGTTGAGCCACCGGTAGCCTAAGAAGATTCAGACGAGGATGAGGATAATGATCATAGTGAGTTGAGGTAGGTGCAATGGAACTTAGAGGAGTTGATGATGGGTGTACCATTTTCCAAACTAGAGGATGGTCTATGATATATGCAATGCCACACCATGGGTGTGTCTAGTAGGATGGATCATCTTTTACACCATGTGGCTAGGATGGTTGTGTTACCAAACTCACTGAGACTCAAATGATGATTAGGGATAGGATACCTCTATTGACTATGTATGCCCCCTTCGATGAAATTTTGGACATTAGTGTAGTAGTTATGGCATTATGATCCTATGCCTGCAAGCTCAATTTTGGCACTGCAATATATTATATGTTTTTTATTATGTATGCAAAATATGTTCTACATATATACATATGTGTTCCAGTTGTTACTTATGGATTTGTTACAATGATTATGAAAGTGTTCCCATGTGAGATATGTACATGCATGTTCAGTTTTCTTGATTTTATATGTGTAACGTATGCCATTCTAACACATAGTTAGCCAATGAATCAGCCATTGCATTAGAACTTCTAGGGACATGTTGATAAATGATATAGTCAAATGAATGCTCAAGAAGATGTGCCTTGAGATAATGATGAAATAACACAAGATGTTGAACATGGTAGACGTGATTCAACTACGATACCATGAGTTGAGATTCCATATTAAACACCAATTGACAAACACCTAGAGCTAAGGCCTTGGTTAAGAGTTCAATGACAACAATGTATTTCACTACATTGTTAGTGGAATGGCCTAGAACGATGCCCCCTGAACTCAAAATTTCATCATTGGGTGAAAACAACACCCAAGCAATGGAAGAAATATTTCGTGAACTACATTTGGCACCATCAATATATCCTACATAGATCAAAGGGGATACGGGCATCTGTAAGCCAAGTATGATACATGATAACAAGTGAGTTGAAATGTAACACATGTAAAAAAGAGTAAGAGCATAAACTAAATACATATGTACAGGGCACCATGGCTAGTCGCCTAGGCATAGTACTTTTTCAGATAGAGCCCATTGTGGGGCTTAGTGAGAGTATTCCCATCATAGTCGATGAGAAAATATTACCCCTTCTTTAACATATTTTTAATAATGTATGGACCAGTCTAGAGGGTTTCTAACCTTCCCACACTAATTTTACCATGTTTCTAATCATATACCAGGACCAAGTCACCTTTGAAAAATATGTGAGATCAAATGGACTTGTCATATTTAAGTTTGACACATTTTTGGTGTGCCTCGTAGGGAAATAGAGCATCATGACATTGTTAATCAAGTTGGGCCAAATAAAGGAGGTGTTCTACCTCGATCAAAGTATAGGGAGAAGTTCAATGGTAATTTTTAACGATGTTATCTCGCATTCAATTTGAAACATCGCTTCCCCAATATATACGATGTAACAACCTCAGGTTAAAAAAACATGTAATAAAGTTAATAAAGGAAAAATAATACCAAGGTCATGGGACACGTATTCCAAGATGAATTTTGGGAAAAACATCCTAGTGGGTGTTCATTTGGTTTATTACGGCTAAGGGGAAATTGGCAAAGGCATTGAAAAGGAAAAGAGGAATTATTTGGCATTTATTTATGAAAATAATGGAAATTAGCAGAAAAGGAAGGTGAAAGGTCACAGGTTACATGTGAGGAGGAAAATGAACGAAAATAATGGAAATTGAAGAAAATAGAGGCGTCATTGATAAAAAGGCTTATGAGTATCAATTTATAGCTTTTGAAAGTGATAGTTTGGAGCTCCCTCTCTATTATCTCTCTCTCATACTCTTGCAAACTTAGAGAATACTTGGAGCACTCTAGAATTAGAGGAAGGAAAGCAAGGATCAAGCGAGGAAGAGGTGGATCAAGTAGCTACAGTGGAATTACTTGTAGGTATTGAGTTGCATGTATAATTTCCTTGCTAGTTTTGGCATGCATGGTATATGTATGTGTGTATTTATTTTTCTTGTTGTCATTGGCATGGGTTTTGCCAGTTGTGATAGTGGTTTTTAGTCTTGCCTTGCCATTTCTAGATAGCCATAGTGTGATGAGGTTATTTTAATTGGTTGAGCTAGATCATCAGATGGTTTTGAAATTAGTGAGGTGGTCTTAGGAAAAATCCCAAAAGCCTAGAAATACCTAGATTGGTAAAGGTGGGATATGTGGTAAATTTTGAGGGTGGAGACAAGAAAATTCCTCACGATTTAGGTGGATAGATCTGGAGGCATCCATGCTTGTATAGGCCTAGTGATCCTTGGATTGGTATATGGTGGGATTGCGATAAATCCTGGTAGTGTATGTTTCTTGTTTGGGCCTAGGAATCCTTGACCGGTAATGGTGGGGTTGTGGTAAAGCATAGTTGTATAGATGAGGGTTTCAGACCTAGGAATCTTTGACCGGTAATGGCGAGATATATGATAAATACTAAAGAATCCCTGGTTGGTTTTGTTGTGAGTCCCACATTCATGGTGTGAATATGGCACGGGGGTGATTGGCTTAAAGAAATATTTGGTTCAACCCAATCTATGGTCGAGTGATATGTGAAAGCCCCTAACTTGGTTGTATTTTGCACATGTTAATAAGATCTCTTTCCTCTTGTATTCCATGAGTATTTATACTTGTTATTATGTGGCTTTGATGGTTGTTCTATCATTGTTATCATTCTAGTTATATGTTGGTTATAAGTATGGTTTTATAGCAGACTTTAGTTATGGCTCTCATCATGTTTTGATTATTAAATGAATGGTTAATTAATGTATGACCTAATAGATGATAATGAGACTATTATGAGAGGGTGTTTTTCCTTATTTAAAATTCTCAGATAAGTATGAAACCCCTATGTTCATATGTGTATTTATGACCAGTAGATTACATGTTCATGATGTGTTTAATGGAATGTTTGTCATGGCTAGGCCTTGTTAGGTCATTTTCTTGTCTAAGTTTTGTATGGAAGGCCTTGTCCTATGTCATTTATCGTTTCTAAGAGTTTCATTAAGTTCTGGGTAGAGGTATGGATCCTAGCCCTCAAAAAGTGGCTTAGATCTTGTTTTCACTGACATAGAACTGAGAAAAAAAAATTGCATTCGCTCCATTGCAGGACTGTGCATGCAACTAGAGAGTTTTAATCAAAATCAAGCAAGGTTATGCCAGGGTCTGGGGGTCTAGATCAATGAAAAAGAGGCTTAACTCAGGGTTTGGGCACCTAGAAGGGTGGGTTAGCCCTTAAGGATCTTATAATTCCCAAGGGAGGTCAATAAGGTTTGGTTGAGTTGATTCCACTTCCTTACGGTGGTCTATGGGGTTGATTCATATCATAGTGACTCTTCATCACATATTTACCCCGGTGGACTGGTAAGTTTTGGTAAGTGTGGGAGGAGGGTGTTACATATGAGTTGGAAAGGAGTAAATCTCATGGAGCTCTTGGCTAAGGTTCAACAAACCCAACGGGTTAAAAAGACCATTAGGTGCCAATTTCATTTATGGTTCCCAACCATACATTGGATCATAATTTTCAAGACATGATTGATGGTATCGAATTGATCATTAGCTTGAGGATAGTAGGGGGAGGAGTTATCAATGTGGAACCCCAGATTTGTTTCCAATTCAGTCATCATATGATTACAAAAGTGAGATCCATGATCAGTTACAATCTCTTTGGGGACACCATGCGATGATGTGGTTAAAAAATAATAAAGTTGCAGTGGTTCAATCATTTGAGTAGGTAGGCATAGCATACCCACTTGAAGTAATATACATCCACATTAACATAATTATGAATGTTGGTCAATCTAGGATTACACTAGATGAAATCAATACCCCATTTTGTGAAGGGGTCGATAGCAACCATGAGATGAAGGAGGGAAATATGGTTGTGCATTTTACAGGCATATATTTGAAGAGGATGACAAGTTTGGACCAAAATCATACAATATTTGAAGGTTGACAGTTAAAAATACCTAGTGCATAATATTTTCTAGGCAGTGGCTAATCCAAAGAGATTACCATGACATGCTCCTGCATGGCATTCATTTAATACATGTTCAACATGTTCATGACTTAAACATCAAGACATAACACCATGTCAGCCCCACAATGATAAATGGTATCAGTTATGATTGGGTATTTTTTGGCATTATGGTGTATGTGCCGATGGTAATCATGAGACAATTTGGACCATAATTTTTTAGTCTAGAGATAGAGTAGGATATTCCCATACCACAGATTAGAAGAGATGATGAAGAGAAATAGCTCATCGGGAAATGAAATAGTAACCATTGTTCCATAACTAGTAGGAGGAAGGTCAGATAACATCTCTGTGAAGACTAATAATTTAATGGATTTCATTGCCACAAAATCAAAATCAATTCATGCAATATAAAATCCATTTGGAATACTTTCCCCCAATGACTTATATGCTACAAAAATGGTGCATGGGCTCAAAGTCAGAAACGATAATGGTTTTATGCAAGAGAATGTAATGTATAAGTTGTTTAACAATAAAGATAATAGCTAGAGCCAGTTTGTTAATGTACATATAGAGAAGTTTCAACCCTAATAAACTTTTTCTAATATAGTAGATGATGTTCTTGTTGTGGTCCTTATCCTCTTAGAAAGAAAAATGATGAGAGTTGAATTGGAGGCTACTAGATATATAATGAAGTTATGACCATAGTCAAGAGGGATTAGTAGTGAGGTTGATAGAAATGCCTTTTTTAAGGCATCAAAATATCATTATGCTTGGTCATCCCATACAAAAAGTGTATACTTTTTGAGAAGGTGCTTGAAACCCTTTGTGATCCCAACATAGATAGCAATGAATCGATGTAAGAATTTCAATTTTCCTTACAAACTCTAAAGTTAATTGATAGTTTGAGGAGGAGGAAAATTGACAATCACCTCAACCTTGAGAGGATCAACCATGATCCATTACCTAGACATGATGAAACCTAACAATCATCTGGAAGAAATGAAAAAGATGCATTTTTTGGATTCAAATGAATATTATAGTGGAAACCATGTATAAAAATGGCTCGTAGATGCATGGGATGATTACCTCATCGATAAGAGTGAGAAACAAGGTAATCCAAATATGCCTCCATAATTCACTTGATTTCATTAAAAGCATAACACATGGCCGATAGGAAATTGGCCCCAACATTTTTCGAACCAAAAGGTACTTTCCTATAAGCAGAGATACCTCAAGGATAAATGAAATTTGTTTTATATTGATATTCTTGTTTAATTTGTATCTGGTTATACACAGAAAAACCATCCATGAAGGAAAATATCTCATTATCAGTGCATTCATTGATGATATAATCAATAAATGGGGTTGGGTAGTTATCTTTTGGGCACATCTAAGTTATATCCCTATAGTCAACATAGACACTAATAGTACCCTATTTTTTGTTGGTAGGAACAATGTTAGAAACCCATTCCATCAAGGGAACTAGATAGATGAACTCATATTTGTGTAGTTTTTCAACTTCAGCTTAGATGGTAGAAATATTTTGAGGATTGATTGGTCGAATCATTTGTTGAATTGGATTGGCCCCTTCGTAAATGATGATTTCATGCTCTATAATCTGAGGATTGATTCCAATAATTTCTTAGTAAGACCAAGTGAAAACATCATGGAATTGATAAAATAGAGTAGTGTAGGTAGTGATCTCATCTAGAGTGCAATCTACTTTGATCATAATGTTTTCCATGACCCCAGGTTTCATAGAAATATCGATGGGAATGAAAAGAGAAATGTTTGCTAAGTTCCCTTCATAGAACACATCATGTATTGTGATAGGATCTTGCCCCCAATTAACATTTCACAATGAAATAAGGTAGTGTAAGTCATAATTCAAATGTTTCAAACAAGGGAGGAAATATGATTGATGTCGAGATTCTTCCCAAGGTGGATCAAAGATTGGTGTGGCTTCTAAAATGGCTTCATTAGATGGCCATTAGAGAAATTTTGAGGTCTAAAATGGGCCTCTTAAGGAATATTATAAAATAATAGTGGAAATAATAAAATAAGATTGCATTACATCATCAACTTTTAGAGGGAAAAAAACTACTTTTTCAACTAGTATTTTCAACATATCTCCCTACGTCTTGCCTCAAATTTCGAGTGAGAGCACTAGTTGGATGCAGAATTTAAGTCCTCATCTAAGGAGTACCCATGTTGCATAGTTTTTATGGACCCTGCTACATGAAAAGGGAGAAATACAAGAAAAATGTGATTTCAATAATGCTTTTCATGTATTTCTGATTTTTCATGTAGTAGGGTCCATTGAAAGTATGAAATATGGGTACTCCTTGGATGAGGAATTAAATTCTACTTCCAGCGAGTGATCCTGCTATAAATTTGAGTAAAACCATATGGAGATAAGTTGAAAATACGAGTTTAAAAAGTAGTTTTTTTTAATATTTTTACATTTTTACTCCAAAAATGGTGAATTATCCCCCATGGTTGACATAATCATCTTGAATCCTATTGATTCTTATAAAGTTGATTTTGGTTGTACATTTTTGTTTTGAGGCTCTTTTTTTACATCAAAATTTCTCTACTCATTGTAGTATCGGGGATGTCACAAGAAGTAGAATGATCAACAACCCATGTGGGGGACAAATAAGCATCAAGCTCCACATCATGTGAGAGGATTGGCTTAGGGTTAACTATTTCCATTTGGATGGCTTGATAAGCTAAATTGGTAGGGCTTAAAGTCACTTGATCATCATAAGTGTAAATTTTTTAAGGAGAAGGGATTTTTGAGATATTGTTAGATCCATAGGCACCATAAGTGATGGACGTGATCATGTTAATAATATTGGCTGACTATGAAATTCTAGGAGGAAGCAAGGGAAAAGTTCCCATTAATGAAGACTATTTGAACATCCCTACTCCATTGCTTTCAAGAGTAAAATGGGAATCTCCTACAAATGGAACTGACTAACTATCATGAAAATTAAATTCAAGCTTGTAGAAGGTCAATTAGTCGATAGCGACTATTTTATCCTAATGGAGGAACATGACAACGTGGAAGACATATGAAATAATAGTAGTCATGGCATAGAACCAACTTCTACAAGAAATAGGTTATAATATAATGGTGCATCAATGACCTAGACTTAAATTGATATCATTATATTCCTGAGATCAATAGGAAAAGTAGGAAGAACCCCTTGAGGTTACAAGGTATGACCATCAAATGCCTTTAATGAAAACATAGGCAATGACAAATTTGGTGAACCAAGAACTTTCCAACACATCGTTGACATGATACAAGTAGATGCCCCTTCATCAAACATAGTCCAATGAATGTGTTGTCCAAAGACGTGGACCATTATCTTAAAGGCAAAATGATGTGGAATATGGGGTTTCCATAAGAATAGATTGAAGGTGATGAGATTTGAATCTTAGGGATATACTGCACCAATGGTGTGAGAAGTTCCTTGTGTTGTGTGGGGGAACTTTGCAAAACTCTAGTGCAAGCATAACAGAATGTGCTTAGGCCATATGCTTGAAAATATCATAGTTGTGAGCAACCCTTGCATTGGGATTATTCATAGTATTAAAGTGTGTGTTTAGGAGAATGTAGCATAGTTCTCAACGATGGTCTATCAAAATGAAGAATACCATTGATTTGAGTAGGGATCATTGGTTCTTATGTTGAAGTATCACTCTCAGGATTCTTGTAGTTATGTGCTCTAGTCATGAAATTGATTCGATGTTCCACCACAAATATATCTTGTATGGATGATGTGGAATTATTGGAATAATTTCACCCACTCCCCCCCTTCTTGAGGAAGTGGAGGGTTTGCAACCATATGATGTTTTTGGGCCAAAATGATCCATCAAGATAACAAGTTGACAAGTAGTATTTTTCTGCAAGAAGTAACAGTGGATCTCATACATCTAGGCACACTCATGAGTAAGATGGTCCTCCCCATAAATATTACAATGAAAACAATTCTTTTTCTTTTTATCTTTCATGCTTCCCCCAATGGTCTCTTAGGTTTGAGGTGATCTTTATTTAGTGCTTGAAGTTTTATTGGACTTGCTTTTCTTATTTTTTCTCTAGGTTGTTGAGGATTTTGCAAAGGTGTTGATTGCATGGAATTCACCTCGAAGGTTTCAATAAGAGCACTAGGAGTTTGAGTGGTAGGATTAGCTTGAGGCACTATAAGAGATGTTCATTTGGTCGATCTAAGTGGTTAACTGGATAGTGTTTCCTAAGGAGATAATCCCCACCACACCATTGGCCTAAGATTTTTTCTTTGGTCTCAATACACCATTTGATGACCGATGCGCATTAGGAATGATTTCATATAGAGTTCCTGCTTGAGAATAGATCAATGCCAATTAATGGGAAAACATAATTGTGTGTTCCTTGGTTTTGGCTCATATATTAGTGACACCTTCAACAATCTTAGGTAGTAGGTACTTGTAAAACACTCATGTGCTAACCCATCAGGAAACTTGGTTCAGAAGAGTATTTGTCTCTGCCTCCACTCATGGAGATGTGATCATAGATGTGGGTAAAGGTATCTTGACAAATGTTAGTGAGTATATTGGTCCCACTTTCAAACCTAACAGATAGTTGGTAATGGTTAACAAATGCTTGTGCTAAAGACATAAATTTTTCATAAGCGACATTTTCTATATCAATGTTTCATTTGGCAGCATTGTTAGCAAGAGTTTGCCAGAAAAGACGTAGTGTCACATTATCATCCATGAAAGAGTTGCATGAACACCATAAGTGATAAGTGGTAATGTGAGTTGCAGGGTCTTCGCCAGGTTTACCAATGGATTTAGGAATGTTAGATGGTAGTTTATGTGAGAACATTGACCATGTAGGGTTATTCTTGATGGGATCATTCATTAACTTTGAAAGATTAGGGAATGCAAAGATTTCCATGAATGGTGATTTGAATTATGCCTAGGGGGTTGGTGCCCCTTTTGGCCTAGGTGGAGGTTATGATTCACGCATAGCATGGTTTCTAAAAGTGGGAGGGATTCTTGAGGTAGTGGGTTGACTAGATGAGTTAGCTCTGGTGCCCGTGTGTGTGTCATAAAGGTTAGTGCCCCTAGGGGGAATTCCCATCAATATAAAAAGGATTATCGAAAATTTGTTGGCCTTCAGGACTAAAGGGTGCAATAAGAGGAGAGCCTCCTAGACCAAAGAGTAGACCAAAAATGTTGGAACCCCAAGGATTAAACATAGTACTAGGGATAGTTTCCCTAACCCCTTGAACATTCCAAGGAAATGGAATGTTCCTCTAAAAAGTGGATCCCCTTAACAATTGATTACCCAAAGGAAATGTGAACCCACTACAAATGAAAGTGCCCCCATCTATGTTAGGGAACAACATGGACTTAGTATGATTATTCCAACCAAATGGAAATTCATCATTTGGTACGAATGAACTACCTACTGATATGCGAGGACCAATAATAGGCCCTATAAATGCAAATGTCAACATGGAGTTCGAACCTCTTACATGTGGCACAGGTATGTTAGTCGTAGTGGACACAGAGCCTCAAAAATGAATTGAGGGGGCATTGTAATGTTCCAAAATAGGAAAAATAGTGATATGCAAGCAAATAAAAAAATTTCACTGCATTCAAAACAATTAGAACACATCCATAATAATTATAAATATGGAAGCAGCTAAGCCATTTTATTATGAGCTAGTGCAAGAGTACAAAATATGGAAGGAATTCAGCTCGGCTTGCCTAAAAGGCAAGAAGAGCAAAGCCCTAGTGTAGAAATGACAATCCAGAGCTACAAACAACTGATTGATTGTTACACTGCGCAGTCCCCAACAATTTTGCACTATCTACTGCAACGATATGGCTGGACAACCCTCCTCTAGTGCTCATAGAATTATGTAAAAAAAAAAATTATAGGCTCCTTGGAAAAACCCACAAAAACCCAGAAATGGTTTGGCCTTGTTTTTACCTTCCAAAATCGACCCTCAAAAGGCCCTACACCCTCCAAAACTGCTGAAGCACACTATCTGCCAATACATCAGCAAAATCCTCCTCAAACACTCGTGAAATTAGCAATCACCTACACTAAAACTTCCCTTAACTCTATTGACAAGGATCAGCCTTAATGGTTGAGTCTCCACCTCCCACATGTGCCCAATCTCCTCCTTCTTTGTTGGCCCAAGAAGAGTGAAATCCCCATTGAATGATAACTCTCTCCTCCAGCCTAAAAACTCACCAAAAAGGCAGAAAATCACCAGATCTTCTCGCCATAAATTTCTCCTAGCAAAATCTCCCCTGAATAATGTCAAAATCACAACTCAGTTTCTCCTACTATGTCCTCCATAAATATGCACCACCTGGAGACACTGAATACAAATTCTGGAAACCACACTCAAAATCACCTCTGGAAGCTTATGGATGAACCTCTCTAGGGTGGCACTCAAAGTCCCCCGAAGAAAGGGTGAGTTCTCCGCTTAGAAAAATCTTGCTAAATAGCAAGTGACTGGCTAAGCAGCTCGAGCAACTAATAAGAAATTTGATATGCCAAAGATAATGAAAAGAGGATGCCACATTCCTTATATAGATTTTGTGGAGCCTTTTTCCCTCCATTTTCTATCCTTCGTGGGTCCCTCACTAAGTCATAAATTTTCCCTCTCATGCAATTCGAACTATTGACTTAGGGAGTGCGTATTTTCTTTGTGTGGATGGACCCCACATGCTACTAACAAAACCAAAATAACTTACTTCTAACTACTAAGTCTCCTAATAAAATTGAATGGTCCCCATCTCCTCCAAAATTGGCCCCAAAATGTAGAAATGAATGTTGTTCCAAAATAATTTAGGAAGGGACATTACAGGCATGGTCGACGATGTGAAGGAACCCATAGTGGATGTACTAAATCGAGGGAGATGGGATCCTAGGATGTTCTTCCAAAAGGAGAAGATAGTCTCGATGAAGGTGGTGTGGGTAGGACCTGTGGTATTAGAAAAGGGTATAGAAGTTCTCTCAAATAGATCGCCAATGACAATAGGTGTAGATGAACTATGTTCTTCCATTGAAGTTGCACTAGTCACAATAGACTCTTGGTAAGGACTAGGTGAGTGGAAAGATCTAGTCAAGTCAACACCCCCACCAAAGAACATGGGTGATGAGATGTGATTCAAGGGGAATGAGAATGATGTGGAGGAAATTCTTCAACCACTTCGCACACTATAGGTTTTCCTCTTGAGAATCACCCAAAGTGGCCCTTGTGGTAGGTATGTCTAAGTAGTGGTAGGGTTAAGCTTACGTCTACAGGAAAGTGGACCCTCTTTTAAGGAGAAATACCCTCAATGTGATGAGAATGAGACAAACTAAACTCATCCATGATGGTAGCAAAGGACTTGTACAAGATCGTAAAATAAATAAAACCTAAGGCCACTAGACATGACCAAACATCAATACACCTATCAAATCTAAGGAGAGAGAATGCAAACCAATAGATTAGAGGGATATTCTTGCAACCAGATCTTGGTTGATTAAGGCCCAAGCTAGTTGTGAATATATTCTTATGATAGTTGTGTTGGCCTATTTCTTAACATCTCAACACCTAGTGTAACTACCCTTAATTATGTTTAGGCACCCTCTAGGAGATTCTAGTGAGTACTAACCAATGGTTGCACCAATTATAGCTGAGATGTCCCCCTCATTTTCACCTGTGTAAGGTCCCTAAGCTTATGGCCACTATGGTTACCACTTACAGCCACCCAACATAGGGGAATAGTTGTCAACCAGATCCACCCACAAAGGAAGGGTATCGAGCTTGTAAGCTCCCTAAGGAGACTCCCCAAGTACATGTACACTTTGACACCAAGACCAAGTGAAATAGGGTAGATCACTCCACTAGACTTTATGTTACCATGTACTTGACTCTTGTGTTACAAGGGATTCCCAGGAAACATTTGATTGTAAATGGATTTCCACTCCTTAACTCAATATTCTACTGTTTGTTTTGGTATCCTTAGAGAGTTTACCTCACCAATTCCAAGGCCTTAAAATCCTAATATAATGTTGGTGTTTTACCAGATAAATGAAAACATGGATTACTAATTTTATTAGGCATTAATTTTAGTGGTTTTTCTTTAATTTCAATGGTAAATGGTGTGAAACCAAGATGGTGTTATGACTCGTTTCAAAGAAAAATATGCAGAATATGCACATGCAACTTTTTCTTTCGATGAAATCTATCTATGAGAGAGTTAGATATTTTAAAATGAAAAATGAAAACTTCCTTACATACCTATCTTTTATGACTCTGACATGCACTACAAATCAAAATCCAAAATGCAAGCAAATAATGAAAAAATATAAAGGAAACACAAATAAAACACATGCAAAACCAAAAACCCGCTTGCAACCTAGAATGCATTCAAATAAAGTATTCAAAGATTAAACTACACTTACAAGTAGATAAAAAGGTAAAGGGTTATAGGAAAATGGTGGCATAGAGATATCTAACCCCCAATTTCTCTGTTGGGAATCAAATCCAAAAGGATTCAAAACCCTAACAAAATATGACAAACCCACCTATTTGAAGTGGGCCTGAGAGTTTTTGAACTAAAAGAAGACAAAGGAAAATAAACCTGAAGATGACCTAACTCTAGGCTTAGATACATGCAAAAAAAATTCTAAAATTTTAGAGAAAACCCAGTCAAAAACCCTAAATGAGTGCTTCAACACTCTGTTTGTGAGTAAACAGAGAGTTGAAGGGACAAACAATAATTTAACACAATGTAAACTAGAGCATTGATAAGGATAGCAACACTCTATTATGATTGCAGAGGAGAGTTGAGAGGGTTTTTCACTTGTTCTAAAGTTTTTCAAGTACAAGGCTTAAAAAAACAAATTTCCATATGACTCCTAATGATTATTCAAAACCAAGAAAAGTAAAGAAAAGAAAACCACTGGATTATGAAACAAAGGCTACGAAAAAAGATCCACTAAGATTCCCCTTGTGGAGTTTTAAATCTATTTTACATCATTTCCCTTTTAGTAAGAAGGTACTCTAAACACATAGGCCTTCCCAAGGCCTATCACAAATAACAAGTTCCCAACCTACTTAACCCTATATCACACACATGGATTATGATAAATAAATAAGAGAAGAATATTAAATTGTGCACCTTTTTTTCGAAAGGTGGATATTTCGTGAAGCTAACAAGGGTTAATCTAGAGATATTTTCTCCTAAGCTCCTTGCACCTGTTACCTACATACAAACAAAAAAAGCCACAAAATATATCCTCCTGGAATACCCATTAGCATTAGTGCAATAAACCCAAATACAAACACATTAATCATTAAACAAAAATGTGTTGTTGGGGGGGGCGAAGATGTTTTTATTATACCATGATTAAGTACAAAAGTTGCTCCTTCATAGTCCTTTCTCCCTCCTCTCACCACAACACATTATCCACAAGGCACACAGTATCTGCATTTTATTCCAAAAAGGTACACAAGACCTCAATCTGACAATGCTTCGTTATGATGAACTTTTCTCTATTTGTTTCATGGAGGGAATTTCTTTTACAAATGGCTTGGAGGAGTCATCATAATGTATCTAGACACTTTTTTGACCATTTTTGATATGGTCCTTTCATCCTTATCCTATAAAAGTG
Organism: Pinus taeda; assembly: GCA_000404065.3. Classification (NCBI taxonomy): domain Eukaryota; kingdom Viridiplantae; phylum Streptophyta; class Pinopsida; order Pinales; family Pinaceae; genus Pinus; species Pinus taeda. The sequence continues at coordinate 6,748 of APFE031478112.1, read as the reverse complement.
ATTAACTTTGAACTTGTATTCTCTTAACCATCAATGATGTTGCTTCAACTCTCTTTTGTTGTGTAGCTAGAGAGACGTTGAGACCTTCAACTCTCCTTTTCAAGTCATCAAGTGCATTTTTAGGCCTAACAACACTCTTTGTTAGAGTTCTATGTGTAATGAAGTATAAAAACCTCAGTTTTTGTAGAATTTCCATGGATCATTTTTTGCATTCCAATCTTCGTATTGATGTCCTTGTAACACCCTCCTCCCACATCTACCCAAGAAACTAGCCACAGGGGGTAAACATGTGACAAGAGGCCACTATGATATGATTCGACCTCCTAAGTCACATTAAGGAAGTGGAACCAACGAAAACACACCATACAAACATTCAACATCAACAATAGAACCCTCAGAGGACAAGTCAGCCACTCAGATAGTTTGTCCCTGGGTCCCACTCTTGTTTTAGGTCTCATGGACCATAGTTGCTCTCATGATATTGGCAAGGGAGTGACCAACAACCTAAAGTCACTCTCACATGCATTCCTGTCAGTGATTGTGCACCATAATTGTCAGTGTTGTGCTAGTGACCCCAGGATTTAAGCCACTTTTTCAAGCTCAGAGCTCGGGTCACTGCCCAAAATTGATCCATCTCTTCAAATCAATAAGATAACATGGAAATGACAATACTAACGCAAATACTTGTTCATGACCTTGACTGGACCTCTACTAGCCATGACAGACATTTTGTCAAACATATTGCAAATGTGTAATCTACATGTGTAATTCATAGTTCTGAGCATATGGGTCTCATACTTAGCTAAGAATCGCTAAGAACCATTGATGCCTCAATGCATCAACTCCCATTCCATCCATTAGGTCATAGATACATTGATCACTCAATTATAAGTAAAAATATGATGAGTGCCACACATGGATGTTGTCATAAAAACATACATAACCAACATAATACGAGCAGAAAATACTCATGAAAGTATAGCCACATAGACCACATATAATCCTTCAAATTGCTCATAGAAATACAAGGATAAATAACCATTCACTAATGATGAAAATTCCAAACCCAAGATGGGACTTCCACATTCCACCTACCCATAGAATGGCTGAGCCAAATCTCTCTTCATCCATTCACCCTTGTGCCATATTCCAATCATGAATGTGGGATCTCATAGAACACATCAATCAAAAATCATTCAACGCTTCTAGAGGTCATCCACCCCAACCCATCAAAAAGTAATTCCACCTCACAGTCATACATCACCAAAACCATCACCAAATCGGTCTTCATCCAAGCCATCTAAGGCTCAAGAGTGTTTGTTCCAACCAAGGCTCTAGGGCTACTAACTCAACCCATAGATGTCGTCAGGATCTAGATAATTTGTCCAACCAGGGCTCTAGAGCATTTGTCCAACCAAGACTTTAGGACTAGTAATTGAACCCAATATGTTACAATGCTCTAGAGCATTTCTCCAACCAAGCCTATCTGAACTAGTAACTCAATCCAAGCTAAGGAAACATGAGAACCAACCAAAAACGCAAAAAGGAAATAAACCCACAAACTCAATGGCTATCCATGAAACGGCAAGGATATGCAATCCACTGTCAATCTAGGTAATCCTCCATGTCAATGATAGATCATGACCAAAAATCCACATGCATATGCCATGCATGTCAAAAATAGTGAAGAAATCATACGTGCATATCGGTACCTACAAGAAAATTTGATGTAGTTGCTAATCGTAATGCCTCCTTGCACTTTCCTACTTTTCCTTTGCTTTCTTTCTCCAAGAATCCAAGTATGCCACACCCTCCGAGAGTGCTCCAAGAAAACTCTTAGTGTCCAAGAGTATGAAAGAGAGAGATCCAACACTGAATAGACAAAAGGCTACCAACTGATTCTCAAATTCCTTTTTATGAATGAGGCCTCTATTTTCTTCATTTTCCATTATTTTCCTCCTCACATGCAACCTATGACCTTTCACCACCCTTTTCTCCTAATTTCCATTATTTTCATAAATAAATGTGCCAAAAATGTCATTTTTCCTTTCCAAAGCCTTAGCCATTTCCTTTGCTAATTTCCTTAGCTGTAAACAACCAAATGAACACCCCCTAGGATGTCTTACCCAAAATTCATCTTGGAATAAGTGTCCCATCAACCGTGGTTATTCTTTTTAACTTTTATTACATGGAATTTTCACCGGGCTTGTTTCAAAAGCCTCCCCCTTGGGGGACACAGTCCTCGGTGTTCAATCACACATATATCTCATCAACCCGCTAAGGAAGACATACTTCTATTTCCAGGAAAACTCATGTCTTTTTGATCTGCTAGTCCCACTAAGATTGGTAGCTATCTTAGAAACAAAAAATCAAAGCACTTTTTGATTTCCTTTATGTATGATAGATAAGAGAGAAGCAAAGGGACTAACCTGGATCTTCTGCTTGACTCCTTGCTTGATTTCTCTCTCCCTTGATAGAGCTTGCAACTCCTCTCCTACTTGTCCCGCTTAGAGAATACTGTAGAGACAAAGTAACAAAACACCATCAAAGCACTCGATCTATAATATCATAAACAATTGCAGAATCAGAGATACATTGATCATACAATTGATTCACAATAACAAGAT
>APFE031478109.1:0-15748 GCA_000404065.3 Pinus taeda | reverse complement strand
TACCTTCTTGAATGAGATTTGATCGAAACTAATAACCTTAATTATTGTGAATGTAGGTCAACCAGTCAAAGTAATCCTGGTCAAATCTTTGTGCTTCCTTGATCAGAGAGAAAGTATGCTACATAAATAAGCATTTAACCAGGTTACTTCAGCGGCAAGGAGCTACTAAGAAATGAAATAGAAAAATTATGCATGAGGCATATTTCAACCCATTTTGAAGGCCAAGAAACACTGAGGACAATATTTCGTTCAAGGGGGAATATGTAACACCTCGATTAAAATTAAAAATTTTAATTTAATTTTACTATAAAGATGTGGTAAATAATGTGCTATATAGAAATCCTAAGTGAGAAACTATTGATATTTCAATTTATTTTAATTTATATAAAAAAAAAAAGTATGACAAATCTTGGAATTTAAGGGAAAAGACCCTAAATGAAAATTTTTAGTTTTCAAGACAGTTGAGTAAGTTACGTAATCCTTCCCTAGAGATAAAACATCTTGGTAGGGACCAGAAGCCGAAGGAAAAATGGAGAGAGAGAGAGACCAGAGGCATCTAAAAGGAGGAAGGAAAGCAAAATTGAGAACCTTGGACAAGACACTGTCGAGGTGAAGTGGGACACTACTGGAAGGGTTTTCTTAAGTTGGACTAAGAGCTAGTTGAAGCCCTAAAGTTTTTAAGTTCTTGGTTGAACTAGGTAGTCTTGAGGCCCATGAACAAAGCACTGATTACTAACTACCTTGGAATTGAAAAGGCTTGGGAGGAGAGTTGGATGTAATTTATAACCTCATTAGTTGGGATGAGGAGTCTTCTTCCAATTTGAATTCCCTAGTTGTCTAAATGGAATTAGATAAGTACATTATTGATTTTGGAATCTTTATTTGTTATGTATATAATTAAATTTTAATGAAAGTTTAATGGTTATATGTTGACAAGATCTTTTCAGAAATAAAGTGATTATGGTGATAGTCAAATTGTAGTTTCATTCAGTGCAAAATGGGGAAATTTTAGTATGTTTTTAAATAAATAAAGATAGGTATGAAGAAATAACTGAAAGGGCTTATCAATAAATCAAAATGGGAGCAATTGTTATAAATAAACACTTCCAAAATGTGACTAAGTATGTAGTCGGTAAAAAAGAAATGGTTGTGGTAGGTAATGGTCGAAGCTGAACAAACCAATGTAGGAAACCAACTAAGTGATTGATTTGGTCATTGACACACAATTGATTATACTTCTAAAAGATAGAAGTTACTTGTTTCATCAGCAAACGAATCAGCATAGATAATCATCAGTAAATTCAACCCCACATGTATGAAAGAAGAACTGGAAAATAGACACTTAAGACTTGGTTTAGCTCTGAGGCCAAGGCATTCCAACATCCTCATAGGAAGTCCCATGTATGAGACTTGTATTGTGACAAATGGAGATTTTTTTCCAAAAATTAACAAATGCAAGTACCTACGATTATAAGGAGACAAAGAAAATAGAAAAATTATTTGATGGAACTACGTGCTTCGTTGAAAAAACATGATTAATAATCATTTGATAAAGGAAGCTAAGATAGAATTAAGAAAGGTACTAAATCTTATGCATATATACTTTTTCCATATAAACAATATAATGGAAATGAATTTCCTTTCGCCATAAATGAACCATAAATTTTAACAATACATGAGAACCTCTTGGCAATAATTTTGGGTATCAAATAACCTTAACAAAAAATTTACCCAGAAGTATTTAAGTTTAGATTACAAAGAATACTATATAATTCATAGGAATATTTTAGTATACATGGTCTTGTCCCGAGGAGGGGTAGGCCGTGTAGCCATATCGAATACAACAATAAAAACGAGTATTTCTTACAACCAGCATAAAATACGAGCCAATCAAAAAAGAAACAAAACTTTTATTATCAAATATAAAGATATGTTTAGGGAAAACCCTGATAAACTAACCAACTATGGGAGTTAGAAGAAAAATAGGTCCAAATGTTGCAAGGCTGAAGAACACCGTACCTTGAAATATGGATTTCATGAAAATGATTAGTTAGGAAACTTAACTAGGGGAAGTTGGAAAATTACCAGAGGAAAAGGGAAAGATTGTAAAATTGAACCTACCTTCAAGCAAAACTTCTTCAACACCTCCACGTGTGAGTGATCATCCTAATAAGAATGGGCACATGAGTAGAAGAAGTAGTGGTATTATAAAACCAAGGTCAAATCTTACCTTCAAAACCCTCTAGTAACAAACCTCATATTGCGAGTCGGCAGTGATGAATTTGAAAGGCTCTGAAATTATACAGGCTGGAAGAGGATTTCTCCCTTTTGTTATGGTAGGGTGTGAGAGCCAATTTGGTTGAACCCTATCGCAACATAACCTACTAAAAGATGGAAATATTCCCACTAGATAGAATTCCAAAAGGTACCTGTCATGGAAAGGAGACAAAAATGTAAGGCAAATTCATTCAAGTTTTATTTGGAATAAAGTAACTAGAATGATGAGTAGACGGGAAAGGGGATTACATGTATGATGGATACTCTTTGCGATGAATTCCCTAGTACTCCTAGAATGAAAACCCATCTTTTAAGTGATTAAATAAGTTATACCAAAGAAAAGAAAATCATTTAGATAAGCCTAACTCGAAATTACCCGGAAATCCTCAATAATAACATAGCCATGTATGTGACCTCACAGCCATGGCAAGGGTTTGAGTAACCCTCGAAATATGATATCAAACTCCAACTACCTCTGTAGAGAGGAGAAGACTAGTTCTTAACTAGACACGACAAACCAAGAAATAATTAAGTAATGACTATAATGCCTTACATTTGACTGGAAAAATTTCTATAATAGTTCAATTATGGAGCTTACCTGATCGAACAAGGGATTTGGAATAGACAACCTACAAGTTCCAAAACAAGTTGTTCTCTACATAACTGTAGAGCCATTCTCAGCGTAGAATATTGAACGAATGACCTCCTTGTGATGCCAAGATGGGAGTGTGGTTATGTTCTAATGTCCTACTCCATCCTTAGTAGTTGATCAAAATGCTAATGAACAATAACCATGGAGGCTAGGTGAAAAAAAACTGTAAAAGCATCAAGATTGTTCAGAGCCTCAATATGTTCAGAACCTTATAACATAACTTAAAAACTATGCTTAAGTGATAGGTCTATGTAATAACACCATACCGTAGCTCCATAATAGCGCCATACCATAGCTCGATCATCCAGTTGAAATATTTACCTTTAATTAAACAACATGCTTAGACTAAGAGGGAAAAAAAAGAACTATACTCTTATTTCATTCATACACATGGGGTTGAATTTACTTATGATAACTTAAAATATAATCATAATAACATATAATAAAATTAAAGAATATAGAATATTTATTTAAATTTGAAATATAATTAAACCAACAATTAAAAATTAATTCATTAATTATAAAAAAAACATTTCAAATAAATAAAATAAATAATAATAATCATATATTATTTATTTAAAACACATTAATTATAAAACTTAATTTTAACATTAAAACATTTATGATAATAACATTTTATTAAATTGTATTTTAGTAAACTAATAATAAAATAAGTATTTATTAAAATTTAAAATACATAAATTGTATATGATTGACACTTCCATCGAGCAAGTGCAAGTGTAGCTCATTTGTCTCTTAAAATGTCAACCAAAAATTATATTGATGTGAGTAATACAGAAATGTTACAATAAAATTACACTTCTTACGAAAAAAACTACCACACTCCAATTATATATATATATTATATATATATAATCCTCGCTAATTTTGGATCAACATTAAATCAATGTAAACTTTGATAGTAAGAGCAAAAAGTATATGTACTCTTTCCTTAATGCTTAATCAAGAGACTTAAAAATGAAAATGGAGGAATTAGTGTAACATTTCGATGCTTTGTAAATTTTATTTTTTCTTAGGTCAATAATAGTGAATGTACAACTAGAATATTGTGGATATTGTAGTATTTTGTTCAAAAGCTTCAAGGTTAGAATGTGTGGTCTAATACATGCTTCATTTTGACAATGTCCACTCATTTCAACTTGCTTATGTAAATCATATATATAAACTGAGCTTTAAATTAATGTCTTTTAATACAATAACTATTCTCAATTCGTGTTAATATAAGATGCTAAACAAAATTTTAGATTTTTTTTATCTTTCTAAACTTTGCAAAATTAAATTAACTTGTTATCTTAATTCCAATAAACATTAACCATTATATATATATATATATATATATATATATATATTATATATATATTATATATATATATATATATATATGTATATATTATATATATAATTATATGTGTATATTATATTATTATAGTATATATATATATATATATGTATACATAATATATATATATATATATATATATAAATATATATATAATATATTATATTATATAGTATAGATAATATATATGTATATATATATGTTTGATCATGCCTATAACAATTTTTTTTTTTTAACTTTGGCAACATAATATTTCTCTTTATCATCTCGTTAAATGTTGGAATCATTTTTAATTATAATTCTCTTGTTTTAAGTTAAAATAAGAGTACAGTTCTTTTTTTTCACTCTTAGTCTAAGCATGTTGTTTAATTAAAGGTAAATACTTCAGCTGGATGATGGAGCTATGGTATGGCGCTATTATGGAGCTATAGTATGGTGTTATTACATAGATCTATCACTTAAGAATAGTTTTTAAGTTATGTTATAAGGTTTTGAACATATTGAGGTTCCAAACAATCTTGATGCTTTTACAGTTTTTTTACACCTAGCCTCCACGGTTATTGTTCATTAGCATTTTGATCAACTACTAAGGATGGAGTAGGACATTAGAGCATAACCACCCTCCCATCCTAACATCACAAGGAGGTCATTCGTTCAATCTTCTACACTGAGAATGTCTCTACAGCTATGTAGAGAAAAACTTGTTCCGGAACTTGTAGGTTGTCTATTCCAAATCCCTTATTCGATCATGTAAGCTCCATAATTGAACTATTATAGAAATTCCGTCCGGTCAGATGTAATGCATTGTAATCATCACTTAATTATTTTTTGGTTTGTTGTGTCTAGTTAAGTATTAGTCTTTTCCTTTCTGCAGAGGTGTTTGGATTTTGATATCATATTTTGAGGGTTACTCGAACCCTTGCCATGGTTGTGAGGTCACATACATGGCTATGTTATTATTGAGGATTTCCAAGTAATTTCGAGTTAGGCTTATCTAAATGATTTTCGTTTCTTTGGTGTAATTTATTTAATCACTTAAAATATGGGTTTTCATTCTAGGAGTACTATGGAATTCATCACAAAGAGTATCCATCATACATGTAATCCCCTTTCTTGACTACTCATCATTCTAGTTACTTTATTCCAACAAAACTTGAATGAATTTGCCTGACATTTTTGTCTCTCTTCCCTGATAGGTATATTTTGGAATTTTATTTAGTGTGAAGCTTTCCCTCTTTTATCAGGTTCTGTTGGGCTATGGTTCAACCAAGTTGGCTCTCACACCCTGCCATAACACAAGGGAGAAATCCTCTTCCAACCTGTATAATTTCAGAGCCTTTCGAATTCAACATTGTTGACTTGCAATACGAGGTTTATTACTAGAGGGTTTTGAAGGTAAGGTTTGACCTTGGTTTTATAATACCATTACTTCTTCTACTCATGTGCCCATTCTAATTAGGATGATCACTCACACATGGAGGTGTTGAAGGAATTTTGCTTGAGGGTAGGTTCAATTTACAATCTTTCCCTTTTCCTCTGGTAATTTTCCAACTTTCCCTAGTTAAGTTTCCTAACTAATAATTTTCATGAAATCCATATTTCAAGGTATGGTGTTCTTCGGCCTTGCAACATTTGGACCTATTTTTCTTCTAACTCCCATAGTTGGTTAGTTTATCAGGGTTTTCCCTAAACACATCTTTATATTTGATAACAAAGGTTTTGTTTCTTTGTTGATTGGCTCGTGTTTTATGCTGGTTGTAAGAAATATTTGTTTTTATTACTTGATTCGATATGGCTATAAGGCCTACCCCTCCTTGGGACAAGACCATGTCTACTAAAATATTCCTTAGAGTTATATAGTATTCTTTGTAATCTAAACTTAAATAATTTCGTGTAATTTTTTTTTATTAAGGTTATTCGATACCCAAAATTATTGCCAAGAGGTTCTCATGTATTGTTAAAATTTCTGGTTCATTTATGGTGAAAGGAACTTCACTTCCATTCTATTGTTTATATGGAAAAAGTATATGTGTGTAAGATTTAGTACCTTTCATAATTCCTTTGTTAGATTCCCTTATCAAATGATTATTAATCATGTTGTTTTGACGAAGCATGTAGTTCCATAAAATAATTTTTATACTTTCTTTTTCTCCTTATAATCGTAGGTATGAACTTGCATTTGTTAATTTCTGGAAAAAAATCTCCATTTGTCACAATACAAGTCTCATACATGGGACTTCCTATGAGGATGTTGGAATGCCTAGGCCTCAAAGCCAAACCAGGTCTTAAGTGTTTATTTTCCAGTTCTTCTTTCATACACATGGGGTTGAATTTACTGATGATTATCTATTCTGATTCATTTGTTGATGAAACAAGTAACTTCTATCTTTTACAAGTATAATTAATTTTGTGTCAATGACCAAATCAATCACTTAGTTGTTTTCCTACATTGGTTTGTTCACCTTCAACCATTACCTACCACAACCATTTGTTGTTTAACGACTACATACTTAGCCACATTTTGGAACAGTTTATTTATGACAATTGCTCCCATTTTGATTTACGAATAAGCTCTTTTAGTTCTTTCCTTATACCTATCTTTATTTATTTACAAACATATTAAAATTTCCCCATTTTGCACTGAATGCAACTAAAATTTGACTATCACCATAATCACTTTATTTCTGAAAAGATCTTGTCAACATATAACCATTAAAATTTCATTATATACATAACAAATATATATTCCAAAATCAATATTGTACTTATCTAATTCCATTTAGACAACTAGGGAATTCAATTAGGAAGAAGACTGCTCATCCCAACTAACGAGGTTATAAATTACATCCAACACTCCTTCCAAGCCTTTTAAATTCCAAGACAATTAGTAATGAATGCTTTGTTCATGGGCCTCAAGACTACCTAGTTCAACCAAGAACCTAAATACTCTAGGGCTTCAACTAGCTCTCACTCCAGCTTAAGAAAACCCTTCCAACGGTGTCCCACTTCACCTCGATAGTTTCTTGCCCAACATTCTCAATTTTGCTTTTCTTCCTCCTTTTAGATGCCTCTAGTCTCTCTCTCTCTCTCCTTTTTTTCTTCATCTTCAGGCCCTACTGAGATGTTTTATCTCTAGGGAAGGATCAAGTAACTTACTCAATTGTCTGGAAACTAAAAATTTTCAATTAGTGTCTTTTCCCTTGAATTCCAAGATTTGTCATACTTTTCTTTTTATATTAAATTAAAATAAATTAAAATATTGAAGTTTCTCACTTAGGATTTCTATATAGCGCATTATTTACCACATCTTTACAATAAAATTAAATTAAATTTTTTAATTTTCACCGAGGTGTTACATATTCCTCCTTGAGCGAAACATTGTCCTTAGTGTTTCTTGGCCTTCAAAATGGGTTGAAATATGCCTCATGTATAATTTTTTTTATTTCATTGCTTAGTAGCCCCTTGCCACTGAAGTAACCTGGTTAAATGCTTATTTATGTTGTATACTTTCTCTCTAATCGAGGAAGCACAAAGACTTGACCAGGATTACTTTGTCTTGTTGACCTACATTCACAATAATTAAGGGTATTGGTTTCTATCAAATCTCATTCAAGAAGGTGTATATATATATATATATTAATTATATATATATATAATATATAGATATATATTAACCTTCATTACAAAACTTATCAACAATTAGTTACATACCCATAAAGGGTTATCAACATGTATCACAACCCAACAAGGGCTAGTAACTTTCACTTCAATAAAATTTACTAGCATTATCATAAGTTTATCATTGTAATTTTTTTATCAAATGGCCTTACCAATTAACAAGGACCCCACCATATGGTTCCGATATATATTTTAGACTTTGAAGACACTAGTTCCTTCTACACTATTTCCTTTAGAAATATTATTATCTTCATAAACCATTCATAATTCTTTTCCCTTATAAGAGATATTCACTAGTGTATTTGTACTAAGATCACCATTATAATTTTATCTTAATTCAAATGTTACATATTCATTGGTTACGTATGAGTAGAGTTTAAAGTGACTTCTTGTTATTTCCATATTCAAGATGGTCATATTACTATCTACTTTGTCAAAGTAAGCTTAGGTATGCATGTCTTGGTTTCTTTGCTATTTTCCTTTTGTTAGGGTGCTATAATTTATAATATCTCAAGGTGATTGAGTATTTCATCTCAGGAATCTTATATTGTAAATAATTGTCAGTCTACAAATGATTTCCAAATAAAAGAAAATGAAAAGAGGGTGTAAATAAAAAAGAAAAAAAGAAAAACAAAATATTGACAAAGAATAAAATATATAACCCCATTAAAAGAAAAACAAAAAGAAATAATACTAAACGTGTTGCAAGTTTAAATGCCACTAATGATAGATTATTTTCTTCATCATTGATAAATAATGGTTGTGTGCATCTTGTTTAAAATGCCACAATGACTAATCATTTGTTTAATCATACAATATAATCATGTATAAAATTATTTAAATTAGACTAGAGAATAAAGATTTTCCAAACTGTTTAATCCTGGCAAATGAGTTGTTAGGTAGAAAATGACATTGATTCAATTGTTTAATCTAAATCAATAGGAGAAATAAGTGATAGGATTTAGATAGTTTCTTATTTTTCATAAAAGAAAATAATGTGGGTTTTCTAGTCTAAGTGCACTCCCTTAGAAGAATAAAAATGTTAGTTTAGTTAAAGGGTAGGTAGAAATAATTTGGTTTTATAAATATATGCCTATGTGCCTTTTATCCTAAGTTTAGTAACATTGTAAAAAGGGCATGATGGGATAAAGTGTTTTTACATGTTTTTTATTTCTAACCTTTATCGTAAGTCCAAAAACAAGAAATAAAGGTGCATATGGACAAAGTTCTTTTGTCGTATATAGTTAATGGACATTGGTGTCAAAGCATCGGGATCATCTGTCCCTCATGATTGATGGCCCTCATTTTCTTTCACCCCCCCCCCATTCTGCCTTTACCATCAGGGGCCAGGTACGAAAAGGCAGTTTTCTCCCATTGGGCCCATCTTAACATGGTGCCTTCTCATAATTTGGCACCCGACCCCTGGTCAATACTGCTTACAACCCTCTACCCCCTCTGAAACTTCCTTCCCATCATCCACTTATCATGGTCCTACTTCGTCACCTCCCCCACTCATCTCCCACCACATCGCATAGTCGTTTCCCAATTAATTACTCTCTCGTTAAAAATAATTGTTCAAAATTCAATTCACCTTCCCTGTTAACTATTCAAACTTAATGGTCCTATGCCACCTCCAACATAACTTCCCATCGTTGTTTAAAAGCTTTCGAACAATCATATTTCTCCCTTTCACTGCTCATTCTCTGTAATTCACAGTTTCTATAAGAAATCATTTTCAAGGAAGTGTTGCATCCACACTATATCATAATTGACAGCCCTCTGTATCCTTCCTTGACAACTCATTGCTTCAAACTATTCCGAGTAAGCTATCCTGTCACTTACTATTACTCTTCACTGATCTAATCATTCCTACAAAGAGAAAAACCTAGGATAAACCTTTGAATCCATTGATCCCTCCCTCCATAGATCTAGATCACGTTCATTTCACCAACAAGGATTATTGGATTAGTGAAACCTAGTGTGACTGTAAGTTTTTAGAGCTATACTTTTGGCTGGAATACAAGCATGCAGAAAGAACTGATGAAATTGGACTTTGGGAGTCCAATATTCCTCATTATATCTTCCCTCTGACCTTCCAAGCCCTTGAATTCACCAGAAAATGTCAAGTATGTTATGTCCCTGGCCAAAGAGCTATTATGGCCCCATCTGGAAACATCCTGTTTACAATTATTGCCCAATCCATAACCTAGATGATGTTGGCTCCCCGTATGGAAAATAATGCCCCTTTCTCCTTAGAAGTCCTCACTCAGCTTTATCAGAAGCTTGATTTCACTACAAGAACCAAACATTTTGTGATCTTCTTGCCTAAAAATGCCAAGTTACCCAAGAAGAACCATCCATACCCTTCCTCTATCTTCCTTGATAAAGCTAAACAAATTATATCCATAATTTCATAAATGTTGGGTTATTATTTTGATCAGTGGGTAGATGAGCCCATTCTAGGTTTCCTTTCCATATTTTCCACAGACAATAAACCATCGATTTTATTCAATTTCAGTCAATTCTTGGTTGATAAAATTCATGAATAGTTTCTGAAATTTCCAACAGAGCAAGTTTTAATTACACTTCCATTTTAATCTACATGTTCCTTTATTATCAAGCAGACATGTTTGGTTTTTCTATGCAGAAGTCAAATGATGAAGGAAACCAATGACCTGTGATTTTTTTGACTTCATTGATCATGAATGAGCAACAAGAATTCTCATACAAAAAATTTAGTGAAGAGTTTGTTCACCCAACAATGAACATCCTAAACAACTCAATACAACCCACAATCAGTGAAGATATCAAAATAATTTTACATCTAACAGATCAGTCCAAGACTAGAGCTTGGTATTTATACCAAAACTACACAAAAATCAGAGTTTGTGGATGTTAATTGGCACCATACAAACTCCCTAAATACCTCGCCATGAGGATGTTTTCCCTAGAATACATCAAACAAATGTTAAATTCTGATGACATTCATTTTGTGGTGGAAAAGAAGAAGTCACAGTTTCGCATAAAGACATAGATGGGCCCATTCATATGCAATACCATGGCAACAGGAGAAGAAGCAAGAAAACTTCTTAAAGAGTTGAAATTCAGCCTGAGTTTTACGTGGTCTTAGGACCCTTTGGGTAGAATTTCCATGTTAAGAGTAGAAAACAAAACTACTCCCTGTATCCATACCTCAAGGCCTGAGATAGAAAAGTATGAAAATCAGTTGGAATGGACAAAGAATACTTTGCAGGAAGCTGAAGAACAACTATTTTCTACTTCAAGTTTATAGACTCCCACTCCTCAAGAGAAAATGAGTAAAAGATAAAGAGAGGAGGGATCATCATCAACAACTAGTATGCCAAATAATTGAGGATCAGTTACATGAAAAGGGAAAAAGTAACTCCTAGGAAAGATTTTGAAAATGATACAAAAGATCATGATGCCATTATAATTACACATTCACCACCTACAAGTAGCAAATTTGTTACATCTCCTATTGGAACTTCAACATCATAGTGTATGAAGGAAACAGGGTTGGATTCACAGAATGTCTAAGGAGAGAAGGAGAAGACTATTTTTGATAGGTAAAGAGAGATTAAACTTAAGAATTAGATTCTTAAGAACAATAACTACAATTAGTTTTGGAAGTAGACCTCTAGGTCACTGAGCATATTGTTATCAGTTTTTGACACAGAGCATGGAAATATGTAGATGGCCTTTCTTGAGGCCCAAATTCCATCCCGTTGATCAAATGGAGATGCATAAGCACAGTGGTGAGATGATTTCTTCTACAATAACTAATACTGCTACGTCAATGTCTAAGTTGCAGGTTTCATTTGCCAACATTTAGTCTCAGTTGAAAATGGAAAGGGTATCCTCCTTAACAAAGGATAATAGGATCAAATCTTTGGAAGATTTGGTAATCAAGATAGGAAATGATCCTAAAGATATAAATGTTGCGTAAGAGATCATAAAGAATAAAAATATGGATATTGCAACATTGAGAAAACATATAAAATCACCAGCCACAGAGGATGCCCTAACCAAAGACATTGAAGAGGATGAAACACAGAAATTTGACATGATGAAGTTGATTATACAGCAGAATAAATATCTTAGGTAGATGGAGGCAGAAATGGAAAAGATGATAAAAGATAAAGAACAAAGTGATAAGATGGCCATAGTCCCCCTGGATGCCATACCCATCACTCAGCTCCCAGAAACAGGAACATCCATCGCAACTACTTCTTCCACTCATACTGCAAGTGTTGAACAAGTAACAAAGACACTGGAGAACATGTCAATCTAGTCATAAGAGAATAAGGCATTGCATGGGAACCTCAAAGCTCTAGAATAAAAGAAAGCCAGAGCTAAAGCTTCTCGTCTTACTGAAGTGCAGAAACCAGAGAGACTGTTAGAGAGATTGCATAAGGTAGAAAGGGATACATCAATTGGTCAGACCTTGGCCCAAGCCAAGGAAACAATTTAGATAGGTATTCTGGACTCTATGAATGAGATTTGGCCATCTGTCCAAATCATTTTTGAACAAAATGAGTTGATAGAAAAGGCCACAGAAAGCACTATTCACGTAAGGGAGGAGTTCGGAGATATTCCAAAAGAAGCCCCAAACATGATCAAATACTTGAATTCAAAGAACAAATATGAACTTGAAGAATTAGAAATTAGTGAGACGACTGCCACTATTTTGGAAGTCAAGAAATTTTTTACTAAAAGGAACATCATTGATCAATTGGAGGAACGATGTGAAACACTAGAGTTAGGAGTGAATAAGTTTTGCAACAGAATTGAAACATTAATACAGAAAGGATTACCTTGTGTATATGTGATAAATGATAAATTGATCACTTAGGAAGATTATTTTATGAAGATGAAGGAAATGGCCAGAAGCAATGTCAAGTTCAGTGGCATAAAACGCAGTATGATAGTCAGAGCATTTTTATAAACCATGGAAAATGACTTCTACATCCAGAATGAGCTAAAACATGTTTTTACAGTGAAGCCAACTTTTGCAAAATATATTGAGGTTGATGAGATTTACCAGAGGGAAACTAAATTAACCATACTAGATGAAAAAATGTGGGAAAAACTTTGTGATTTACTAGATTAAAGGGTAATTCGGATGCAGTAAAAACAAAATCTAGCACAACAACAAGCACAACATCTAGCACATCAATGCAACATAGTTTTGAGGTTGATTAATCAATCGAATCCACCAAAACAGAGCCACCTTCCCCATTGCAGTTGTCTACATTTCCTATTTTTCTGCAAAAGGTAAATTGTATTGTTTAGAATAAGGCTAATAATACATTGTCGGTTGAGACGATGATTTTGTTATGATTTTGTAATTATTTTCATAAATAATTCATTGTTTGAAGTATTAAGGGTTGATTTCTGAATATAATTTCCTCTATAAATTGTAATTTTTGAAGTTTCTAGAAGCATCAATAATACAAGGAAATTTTCATAGTATTCATGTGGTGTACAAAATGGTGATTTGTTTCTTCAGTTTATGAGTTTAAACATTGTTTTCATTTCTTTGTTATTTCTGAAAATCTTAATTACTGAACAGAAACTGTGATGAATAAGACATGTTACATATATCACCCTATTCTGGTTGTTATTAATTTTCATGTTTTTAATTGAAGTCAAATTAAGGAATTCTTAATTGCTCCTTAATTTCTTTTGAATCTTACATTTCTGCTCTCTCATAATCCATTTAAATTTATGAAAGATCCAATTAGTGCAACCTATATTTCCCTGTGAAACTTCTCTAAAATTTCATGCCAAATCCAAGTAAATATTCAGACTCCATAGCCCAATGGAATTATAGCAATTAAATTAACCAAACCATTCAATCAAAACAACCATCACAGTCATAACTAGCCTAAAATTCACATAAAACAAACCTAAATTTTACAAAGAGATCCCTCTCTAAAGCTGGCAAGGCTAGATCCCAAGTTCCAAAGTGGTTTTGATGTTGTCCTATGTGTTTACTCCCTCAACCTTAGAAAGATAGAATGACAACATGGTGGCGACCATACTGGGGACTGTAGGAATTTATAGGGTAAGTTCCTTAGGAAAAACACCAAAGGACACTGCTCATAGAAAAATCACAAATCGATACACCAGTATTATTAACGTGATTAAAACCTTAAAAGAGGAAAACAATCCATGACTTGAGCTAATGCAACCACTTCAAGAAATTTATTAATAAAAGAATGAAAATTTACATAAGATTCTCTCATCAACGATTACCCTACAAATGACCCTTCATGCTCTTTAAATAGAGATCATGGACCAACTAGGTGTTAACCCATGGATCAAGTGTCGGTAATACCGAGGAGAGAATGAACTGTCAGATCACTTCATGTCTAGAACATATCATGATCGTCATATTTTAAGTTACAAAAGTAGATAGTAAAGAAACACACTTTACCTAACTCTACACTAGACCAAGTTACACTTAACTATTTCCTATGTGTCGAAATATCCTAACATCTCCCCTTAACAATGACTTGGGATAGGATTGAAGGATGTACAAATATGACACTAGGAGAAGGAAGGAGGCATTAGAGCCTATCCCCCCTTAGTGACAACTTCTTGAACTCCAACCATAAATCGAAGTTTAGTAAACTTCACCTATGTGAGAGACTTTGTAATGATGTTCTCAATTTGATCATCTGTTGAGCAATATTGCACTTCAAGAAGATGGTCATGAATGAACTTTCTAATGAAGTGTATGTGCAGTTCAATGTGTTTTTTGCGCTGATGTTGGGCTGGATATTTGCATAGTTGAATGGAACTTTTATTATCACACCAAAGTGTAGTCGAATGTTGATGCTGAAAGCCAAACTCCGACAGGATCTGATGAAGCCACAATGCTTCCTTATTAGCTTGTATGGCACCATGATAATTTGTTTATGCTGAAGAAAGAGAAATGATATTTTGTTTCTTGCAAGCCCGTGTAATAGGTCCTAAACCAAGAGTGAACACATAACCTGCAATAGACTTCCAATCATCAGGGTCACCAGCCCAATCGGAATCAGTGAAACCAACCAATAGAGGAGATGCTTCTGCACTGTAATGAACGCCAAACTGAACTATACCTTGAACATAATAAAGTATTCTTTTAGCTTCTTTCGAATGAATTTCATGTGGTTTTTGCATAAACCGAGCAATAAGGAAAACAACAAAGGAAAGGTTAGGATGAGTATGGGTTAGATACAAAAGTTTTCCTACCAGTTAATGGTATAAGGTAGCATTAACTTCAGGGGAAGTACAAGTGATTGAAAGTTTGGCTCCATAATGAAAGGGAGAAGGGGATGGCTTACAGTCTTCCAGGTGAAAATGGAGTAGAAGATCACAGGCATACCTGACTGGGAAAGGGAAATACCTTCCTTGGATTGCAAGACTTGAAGACCAAGAAAATAATGCAAGTGTCCTAATTCTATCATTTCAAACTTCTTTTTAAGGCTAGATTTCACATGGTTTATAAGGTTGGGATCACTAATAGTAAGGATAAGATCATCAACATAAAGAACAAGAATGATAAGAGACTTGCCCACTTTCTTGGTGTAGATAGTATTATCAGAATGACACCTAGAAAAGCCAGTTTCTAAAAGAAATCTATCCATTTTGGCATGCCAAGCCCGAGGGGCTTGCTTGAGACCATAAAGGGATTTCTTAAGCCAACATACAAGGTTGGAGTCTCTTTGTATAAATCCAGTAGGTTGTTCCATATAGATTTCTTCATGCAA
>APFE031478108.1:34316-44355 GCA_000404065.3 Pinus taeda | reverse complement strand
CCCTGATCAGGTCTGAAGACCCTTGTGCCTTCTGCACTTCCCCCATGTTGTACAGGAAACCCTTGTTTCCTTGTGATTTGATGTTCATCCCTTAGTCATGACATTTTGGAGTGAGTATTGGAAGGTGACCTACTAGAGGCTTGAGGCGGGACGGATCCAGAAGGAGGCTGAGCTTTGAGCCTGCAGAAGTGGTTTAGGTGATATTGCTCTTTTTTGTACTATTCTATTTGTCTAATAAAGAAACACGTCTTGTTCCCGATATGCTTCTTTCTTTATGTTAATGATGTTCATGTTTGAATTTCATGTATGAATGGATGTCTAAAAGTTTATAACTAACTCCTTTCTTGTATAACATAAAGATGATTTTCATATAAATTTTTGTCCATATACTGTTGCATTCTTTGGAATTGTTGGTTTTGTAGGGCAAAGGAGCGGAAGGGACGTGAAGAAGGGTTTGGACCCTTGAGGAACTACCTGAATGTAGGACCTGAGGTACGTCCTTCTCACTTTAAAAATAGCTTTTTCTAGCATAATGGCTGTGTATGTGCATGTTTCTTGATTTAGACAACTTTCAGTCTGCTAGGGTTCCACCCAAGAGCCTTAGGGGATAAAATCCTGCAACAGAAATGGTGACTCCACTGGGGAACAACATTCTTGTTGTTCCTAGTTGGGCATTTGTCAAGCCTATCAAGGCTTAGTGGCTTGCTGGTTTATTGTTATTGTTTGGTCTATTTCTGACTTTTGAGTTTTACCAGTTTCTTGAGTCTCTTTTTTATTTTTCCTGAAATATTAGATACACGCTGGTTTGTTTAGTTACAGAAGCGTATAAACACTTGTTGTCTGAAGTGAACCCGCGTATATGCAGGTTTCCTCAGAAACAGTCACATATACACGCAGTCTGCACTGAATAAAGTCGCGTATACCTGACAACTTTCAGGATTTATAAACCTTTTTGTCTCTAGAGTGTGTCTGGTGCTTTCAGTCAATTTAAACAATCATCTTTGTCAGTATCAGTTCTCTGTTGTACAGCAAGCATCCTTACTCCGATTTCTCTCTAATTATAAGGAGTTTTGGTCTTGTTTTGTGTTTGCAAGTGTCATCTTCTTTTTTCTTTAAACACGCAAGATTTCTTTATTGGAATCTTGGCTGCCCTGAGTGATCAGAGTAGAAAGATTGTTATCAATCTTTGTGTTCAACTTTGCTTCTTGGTGACTTTTTGTTTGCTTAACGAAATCGATTTTTTTGACCAATTACTTCTTTGTTTCATCAAAGTTGTCATTTTGATACTTTTTTGAAACCGTCTTTTTGATCTTTTTTGGTCTGTGCTACCAAAGCTTTCCTTGCTGCCTTCCATTGTCAAAAGCCTTTTTGAGCACATTTGTTTTTTTGTTGAGTTTTCATTCTTTGTTGGGTGGCAACTTACAAAAAGTGTTTCTTGCTTGTTTCAATTGTGAAGTGTCGGTTTTTTGTTGAGAGCATTTTCAAAAAGACCTTTTTATTGCTACTTTCAAGTGAACTTTTTGAAAAGTTTTATTTTTGCTTTCTTAAATTTTCTTTTCATTGAGTTTCCTTTTGTTGAATGAAAGTGTTTTTTTTGTTATCTTGAGTTTTTTTTTTAGTATTTAGACGAATTGTAGCATCTTTGATTCCATCTAAATATTGTAAGTGGCAAAAAGGAAATTTGATCAACAAAAACAACTTTCATTTCTTGTTAAGAGTAGTTTTCAATCTTGCATCAAGCATTTAGTCTTGCACTAGGATAGATTTGCATCTCTTTTGGCATAAAATAGATTTGTTAACTTTTGAGTGTGAAGTGTGAATGAATAGAAAAGAAAAGAAAAAGTTTGTTTCATTAGAAGTTTCCTTCTGAACACTGTAGAAGATTACTTTTCATCGAAAAACAATGACAAAGTGCATAAGCATATAGTTAAGTTTTATTAATCTTTTTGCATCAAAAAACACACCACTAGTTTCACTTCCACCATCCTTTGACTTAAAGAACAACCCTTAAAATCAAGCGCTAATTAAAATCAACTAGAACTTTTTCTTTTGAGTTAAATACACAAACAAGTTTTAGGATTTTAGGGCCTTGGAATATGCGAGTGGAGAGTTAACTCTCCAAGGCCACATTAAACATCAAAACATAGGAGTCTGATTAAAGAGAGAAAATACAATAGCGTTAGGAGGACCAGGAAAGCTCTAGATCTGGGAGTTAAGCGCGAGGGTTTGTGAAGACAGGGAAGAGAGATACCCCCTCTCCTACTTGTCCGAACTTACCTCAAGACCATTCCGCCTGGCTTTTGTGACGAGTTGGTGTCCTTAGTTGCCACTCCTAGGAAACTACATAGGTGGCTGCGGAGGGGAATCTCGTGGCACCTAAGGTCGACGTTGTATCACTCTCAACAGCACTACTGGAGGGCACCCTTGCGAAGCTGGGGGCTTGCACCGACGCAGACTGTTGTTAGGAGGTTAGCGTAACTTCCTCTGATACCTTCGCTGATAGGCCTGGGCCCTCATCAGCCCAGACTATCTTCGGAAGGTCCTTTATTTTCCACTTTCTCGTATTTGGTGTCCGGTCCTAATCACCCGGAGCGGAAATACTTGGAAGTTGTTTTTATTGGTTGTATCTTTAGGGACTTGTTAGTGGGTGCTCTATGCTCTTAGTTGGCCTAGCTTTAAATTTTTTGAGTCTTTAGTTAGATTTTAAACAAATAATTCAAAGTGGCTGACCGATCTCCGAGACGGTCTCATAGACTTCGTGGTCTCACCACCAAGTGTGGAGCCTTCTCTGAGAAGGCGTAGAGGCAATAATACTGGTGGGTTTCATCCCACTGCAATGACACATCGAGGATTGATCCTCCCCTCGGGGGCAATAGTATTGAAGCAAGGCCTGGTACTTCCGTAGAACAAGAAAGCAACCCACCAGTTCCTTCTCAAGTTCCCTTACAAGCGGAAGATAGTATTGAGGTAGAAGAACTTTCATAGTCATTATCGGCTCCAAATTCTCCCCTACCATCAAGTTATCCACACGTATTGCAATACGTTGGAACTCCGTCACAAAGACCGGCAAGTACAGGTTACGCTACGTGCTTACCTTCGATGACCACTACGGGAAGCATGGCTTCTATTAGTTCTACGACTGCACAGACTCCCATATCTGTGCAAGTAGGTGGAACTATTTCCATCCCCTCCGTCTCATTATTCAGATCTTTTACTAGCATGTCTGTTGTTGGGTCTACTTCCATTCCATCTATGAGTGGAAGTTCCCAAACAAATGCTTTCGGTTA
This sequence comes from Pinus taeda, assembly GCA_000404065.3. Lineage (NCBI taxonomy): Eukaryota > Viridiplantae > Streptophyta > Pinopsida > Pinales > Pinaceae > Pinus > Pinus taeda. The sequence goes on along the minus strand of APFE031478108.1, from coordinate 41,068 downwards.
TGGGTACTTCCCATTTGGCGCCCAATCATTGGGCATTCCTTCAGCTCCGTTCGGAGCCTCCACGTCCACAATGAGTGCATCAGCTTCGTTCCAAGGTTTTTCGTTTGGAAGTGGTCATATACCACATTCCAACCCTACAGTAGGATCTATGCCTTTTTCTTCAGTAGGACAAAGCAGCAATCCTTTCCAAGGTTGGAATAACCCTGGGCTTAGTAATGTCGGAACTGGGAATCCATTCCACAGCCAATATGGGAACAGGCCGTATACCGCGGTTAGTTCATTCCAAAGCATTCCTCCCCTAGCTTCGGCTTGGAATCCATATCAGGGGTTGTCAACTCCTTACAATCCTTTTGGAGGAAACTTTGCAGGGTTTAGCGGATATACGGCCAGAGTTGGTCAAACTCTGAGATTTGCTGGACCACAAGGTCTCCCTTTTGGTTCAGCGAGTTCTACAGGATACTTCAGGCAGCCTGGTGCCTCCCAAAATCCAAGCCAATCTTTTCAGAGCTTCGGGACTGCCACCCAGTCAGGGTGGAATCCCCAAGCCCCACCTAGACTTCCGTTTCTGGCAACGTTAAACTTGTCAGACCTCACTAAGTTAACTAATGACCTAATCAACTATAATCCGGCCTGGCCTCTGGTCCCGACTAAACTCCCTTCGGATATTCCAAAATTCGAAGGAAAAAGTGGTGAGGACCTGGGCGACCACGTAACCACGTTTCACTTATGGTGCTCATCGAACTCCCTGATCAATGATTCGGTTAGGTTGAGATTATTTCAATGCACCTTAACTGGTAACGCGGCTAAGTGGTATATAGAGTTGCTTGGGGGTAGCTTTTCATCATTCGATGACTTAGCTAACATTTTCTTGAACCATTTTCGGTTGCCCGTCCGGTATGATGCCGGAACTGAACTGCTAGCTACTTTTCGTCAGGATAGGGCAACTCACATTTCTGATCACATACAGGAATGAAGACGGAGAAAGAGGCTTACTAAAGCCAAAATCCCTCCGGAGTACTGTCTTGAGTGGTTCCTGAAGTCTTTGGTACCTGAGATCTCCACGGATGTCTGCATGTCAGGCGTCTTTTCCGAGGAGCAAGCAATCTTTAGGGCCAAACAATTAGAACTGATCTACTCTCAGTCTGGGATCCTATCAAAGTACTTGCCAGATGCTCCTAGATCTAAGGTTGATGTAGCTAAGCCGAAGCTAGGTCCCCACGCGGATGGCATTGTTGGGTCAGTAGACACAAATACGGTGAACTTGTTGAATCAATTGTAGCAGTTGTCATTACAAACTGCTTCTATCAACCAAGTCACATCGTCTAATCCTTCCACTTCCCAAACTTCTTCAATTAATGCCGTCAAATTGGATAATCCCAAAGGAAGTCAAAATTCCAATGGGAAAAAGAAAGGACGAGGTAAGAAAAAGAACCAGGATGGGAAGCCTGATGCAAACAAATCCGGCAATAATGCTGGTGGGGGTGGAAATGAGTCAAAGAAGAAAGTCAAGTTCCCATGCAAATTGTGCAGAGGGGACCATTTAACTCATCTTTTCCCTAAGATTGAAGACGATCAGTGCTTTTTAGGGTAGCAAGGGACTTCTAGTCCCCAAGCCGTGTTAACTAATCCTTTCCCCTAAGGGCAGCAATTTCTTGTTGGCGCAAGTTCAAACCCTGGAACCTCCGCAGGGGGCAACCAGGAAGGGGACAAGTCATCAAATGTTTTCATGATGGGTTCTCATGCTAATGTGGCTACACGGTCACGCGATTATGGTGAAGGTGAAACTTCCAAGGGAAAGTCAGTTCCCGAATCTAACAACCCACTTCATATTGAGTGACCTTCTGTTGAGACTATACCTCGAGCACCGAAAGGTTCCGCTAAACACGCGACTATCAATCCTAATATGAGGGCAGCCCAGAATTACTCCATTGTGGAGGATCTGGCTCAGAGTCCATGTGCTATGTCCGCGTTAGAGGTTCTCCAGTCATGTCCTACTCAAAGAAGTGCCTTGCTATTGGCAATGGGGGCAGTAGATCCAAGTAACTCCTTAGCTCTCACTTTTGATATGAGTAATGTCAAAAGGAGACTTCCCCATCATATGGCTTTTCAGATAAAGTCTACCTACCAGAAAACGAATATTTTTCGGACGGTTATAGATGAGGGAGCTTCCATGTGTGTCATGTCTATGTCATGTTGGAAGGCTATTGGATCACCGTCAGTTGTTCCTTCACCAACCCTCTTGACAACGTTTGATGGCCATTCTCATAGGCCATAAGGGATTATCCTGGCCTTTCCTATATGTGTTGGAGGGAAGGTCATTAACATTGAAGTAGAGGTAGTCGATGCTAACCTAGATTATAATCTCTTCCTAGGAAGGAACTGGGTTTACGAAATGGACGCCATTGTTTTGACTCTGTTTCGTGTCATTTGCTTTCCTCATGAGGGGAAAATCATTAAGGTTGATCAATTGGATTATTCTCCAGTCGATCCTCGAGCAACTTTGGACTCTTTTTTTCCCTTAGTAGATAACCCCCGTCTGCCTACTGAGAATCTAGGAGTCGAGATGTACTCTTCATTGATGGGTACGTTTGATTTTCCCCCTCCTACAGCTAGAATAGATACAATTTCATCATCCAGGGACCCTTTATGGAGAGAGTTTGTTCAAACTCCTTATTCTTCGCATCCTAGAACCTTTCCTTCATCTGTGACCACATCGGATGACGATAAGGCAGGTGGAATAGAATCTTTTATATCTGTAGTAAAACCTAGATGTGAATCTATCTATAGCTCTGCAGACGACCATCATACTCCTTCCTCTGGGAAAGAGATAGATGGTGATGTGGCTCATTCTCGGATCCTTGATTCCACTTATGCATCGGATTGCTCGGATATTGTTTTTCCATCCGATGAAGTGATTTTCGAAGCAATGATGGCTGTAGATCGACCTTTAGAAGATTTACATCGTCGGTCATATTTTTATGCCCCTGTGCATGAGGTCGAATCTTGGTCCTTGAATTTGACTAGCGATGTTTGTACGGTCCCTTTGCCTCCAACACAGTTATTCGCCGAAGGAAGTATATTGATTGGTTTGATCAAAATACCCATAAACATCTCTAGGAGTGAGTTGGCAGAGCCCCTGACGAGCTCTACCTAAAGAAGTACTTTGCTTAGTTTTGACCGAGCAATAACTTCTTTGTATATTATGTATAGTTGTACATATATTATTGAGAGCTTCGTGATGTCAACACTTTTGGTCTGCTGTTGCAGGTGTTGATGGATGATTTGGTTTATTTTGGGTTCGCCGATGGTGCTAGTCGGCACACTCGGAATCTCGCTTCCGCAGCTTGGGTACTTTATTATCCAACTGGTCAATTAATGGTATCAAGAGGCGTATGCGTTGGTCCTGCTTCGAATAATATGGCTGAGTATACTGTCGTCATTAATTTACTATCCGAGGCAATCTCTTATGGGGTTGACTCATTAGTGGAGTATCTCGATTCTCAATTGATAGTGTCTCAATTAAATAACATTTATCGGGTAAGGGATCCATGTTTATATCGCCAGTATTTAAGAGTGAGGTTGTTGCAAAGATCATTTATTTATATTAATTATTTGCATATTCCAAGATCTCATAATTGGTTAGCTGATTTTATCGCTAATCAAGCATTAGACTCGCACATCAATCATTCATCATAAAATCAAAGCCATCAAAAAAGTCGAACTATAATATATATGTATATATATATATAATATATAATATCATCATAAAAGTGTCTCGAATGTACATATGTAGTCCAAAAATATACAAAACTTGGACTCAAATGCCCATAATCATATCCGGCATGTCTAATGCCCCGGCTTAGGATGAGCGGCCAAGTAGGTCACTATAGCGTTGGCCACACGCCGAAAAGTGCGAACCCAGTCACGTGACATCCCAACCACGTGACGCTGCATATCCTCCGGAAGGTCCTCTATAGCAGCCATCGTTACACGACAGCTCAGTCTAGTCAGGTGTCGCTGGACGTTGTGTAGAGTCCTCTCCGTCTCAGCAGCTACCTCTTTGGCTGCTCGGTCGCGTCGTCTGTGCCGCGGAAGTCCATCTGGCCGCACTGGCCCAATATCTGGATCATGATCATCATATCAGTCATTTGAGTCTCATCAAAAATATATATTTTTCAAATTGCATCATTATATTTGAAAAATCCAAAAAAAATCAAAAAATCAAAAATTTCTTATCGATCTCGCCCCATGCTGCATCTGGCGGTAATTGTAGGTCCGGATCTACTCGGAAATCCAGCCCAGAATAGGGGTAGTCGTTGACGGCGATGATATGCTGATCCCACCAGGTGAAGAAATCACTGTCGAAGGCAGTCCTGGGAACCTCCCCCCCCCCAGACGTTTAATTAGATCAGCCCATCGACCCATACGTGGATCGCGTGGGGTGCTGATGGAAACCGCTACCCTGGGTCGGAGTGTGGGAATCCTCTCGAAGAAGAAGGTGCACAAAATGGTCCCATAACCAAAGTTTTTGGTTTGTCCCCTCTTGATGGAAGTGAGTTGGCTCTTCATGCTGGCCAAAAGAGGAGTACACCAGTCAAACACTGTGGTGAAACAATCCACTTCCACACTCATGTTGAGCCGTGACGCCTGATGCAGTGAGGCTGATCCATTCACCCGAGCCATGGTGAACAGGATGATCCTAAGTGATAAGCTCTCCACATGTGCAATGGAGATCTGGCTCCCAACTTTCTTGGGATGTCTCGGGCAGTATATCTGTACATATTCCTCTATAGAGAGACTACTCCTCGTCCTGCCCCAGGAATGTACTACCTCTCCCCTTCGGGAAAGGCCCGTGATAAAATATATGTCCTCCACTTCCACTCTGAGTGGCATATGATCTATCATAAATGCTTCCTCATCGACATCCCAATAGCTAATGAGCAATTCAAGCAGTCGCACATTGGCTTTCATGTTCGGCAGCTTGAAGAATTTGAGCAAGATGCATCCTCGTAAAGCATCTAAGGCTTGAGGATCGTTCATAACCTCATTGTCAACCACTGCATGTTCCCTTTCACGCCATGTGATAGTCATCCTGAAAATAAATTGAGGTTTCATCCGTTAGTTTTTATTTAAATTAGCTCGCGGCGTATACGAGGGTTACTGTATACACAGTCGCATATAGGGCCCGCGTGTACGCGGGTTTCACATTACCAACCCGTGTATACGCCACAGCGAAATTTTAGTCAATAGTTTAACAATGAAACATCGATCAAAAATCTTAAAATTAATCACAATGCATTGCAAGCTAAGTATAAGGGTTACCTGGAAGATTTTGTGGGATTTGAATGGTCGAAATCGACGTACGAAGAATTTTCTCCTTTTGCTCCAAATATTTGCTCTCCAAGTTGAACAGTAACAATGGTGAGTCCAAAATTCTATTTATAAGTTTTGAAAATGCAAATTTTTTTCAAAATTTCATTTTGATTACTTTCATGTGACTTTTAACTTGGGAACTCGCAGTGTCGAGATTGGTTTGCTTTTCAGGACATTTTGGACATTTTTTGACTTTTTCGAGACGATTCCATGACTGCTGACCCATCATGGTAGGTATCGTTTTTTCATTGGCATATAGGTTAGGGACATCACTTTTCCATTGCATTATGCATACTAGCCTTCATCAGTCGATACATCTACCATAGGGTCGATCCCATCGTGTTATGGTTCGTAAGCCATCTTCACTCGCCGATTTTTTAAATCATGACACGATGGTAGAGCCATTCTTTACATGGGCATCGCAGTTAGCACCTCACTGACATTTGTTGCCCATGCTGCTTCATTTGAGTAGGCTCGGGAGTCCTCTGTAGTCCCGCCATGACTTATGCGATTGAAGACTCATTCCTCTTAGCTTCTTCGCTTTGTTCTGGCCTTATACCCTAGAGGCTCCTTTGTGTTGAGTTATACTGCTGCATTGCATGTTTACCATTTGCACCTTTTGGCCTAGAGCCGGCTTCACTGAACTCGTGTTTAAGCCAACTTTTGACCATGATGTCTGCAAAAAATCAACCTTGCATACCTTTGACTTCTGCAACTTGACATACCTTGACCCGTGGAAAGGACATACCTTTGAGTGTCACCGACCAGTTTTCGCCTCCCTGCATTGAGCATAGGAATGTTCCCCTCCCAGGAACTAGATCATATGTTTCACTGACACTCATCCTTTCCACTATACCATAGCATTCTTTTATTCTTTTTCAAGCTTAACAGAAAAAGACAAAAAAATTAAATATTCCAAAAAGAGTGGGAATGGGACAATATTTCCATCTATTATTGGTAGTTAGATTCAGTCGTGTCGCCCTTGAACAAAGCACTCAAAACAAAGTCTCCTCTGTTTGGGTGGGATTTAGTTTGACTTAGGTTCACCTTAACCATTGTTATTGAGTCATTTCTCCCCCAATTTGTTATCTCTTCCAATCATATGGAGGGTTCGTTCATGCCTCCTGCATGATGAACTTATACAGATTCATCATATGTTGCCATAGTCACATTGAGTCTTGCTTTTGTTCAAGGGAAGTTAGCCTGAGTCGGCCTCTCTGCGGTGTCTCTGGACTCATTTTTCAGTCGGTCATCCCAGTTGTCAGTATTATGTCTTACATCACATCGGTTATATTGGTCCTTTACTCATGCTAGTTTGAGAAGGTCCCTATTGACTTCTTGCTGGCGGGGCTTGTCCTTATCGACGATGACATCTTGCT
>APFE031478108.1:7573-33605 GCA_000404065.3 Pinus taeda | reverse complement strand
CCCTGAGTTAAACGTGTGTATACGCGGGTTCATATATACCCAACCCGTGTATATGTATTAAAACACTTAAAAAAATATAAAACTCCTTATTTTCGGGTGGAGATCGTGGGTTTTACTTATTGATCACTTGTTAGTGCCTGTGGCCTCAACTGTCCCCAACCAATTCCTAACTAAAAAACTACTTTGGAATTGGTATAAAAATACACCAAAGGGAAGGCCTAAGGGAGGCGAGAATATAGAGAAAGGTTATTATACTGAGAATTCCCCCTGATCAGGTTTGAAGACCCTTGTGCCTTCTTCACTTCCCCCATTTTGTACAGGAAACCCTTTTTTCCTTGTGATTGGATGTTCATCCCTTAGTTATGACATCTTGGAGTGAGTATTGAAAGGAGACCTACTAGAGGCTTGAGGCGGGACGGATCTAGAAGGAGGCTGAGCTTTGAGCCTGCAGAAGTGGTTCAGGTGATCTTGCTCTTTTTTGTACTATTCTATTTGTCTAATAAAGAAACACGTCTTGTTCCTGATATGCTTCTTTCTTTATGTTAAAGATGTTCATGTTTGAATTTCATGTATGGATGGATGTCTAAAAGTTTATAACTAACTCCTTTCTTGTATAACATAAAGATGATTTTCATATAAATCTTTGTCCATATACTGCTGCATTCTTTGGAATTATTGGTTTTGCAGGGCAAAGGAGTGGAAGGGACGTGAAGAAGGGTTTGGACCCTTGAGGAAATACCCGAACGTAGGACCTAAGGTAAGTCCTTCTCACCTTAGAAATAGCTTTTTCTAGCATAATGGCTATGTGTGTGCATGTTTCTTGATTTAGGCAACTTTCAGTCTGCTAGGGTTCCACCCAAGAGCCTTAGGGAATAAAATCCCACAACAGAGTGCTTGAACTGAGATCTGTCACCAAGGTGAGTTGCCATTAAGGACAACACTAGAGCCATAGCGTCAAACCTATGCCATAATGCCAACACTGAATGCCATTGATTGTCAAGTTGTAGATGAAGACTTGGAAGTTGGAACATATGATGAAATGATACAAGATGATTCCATATCATTATGTTTTGAATCATTTTAGTTTTTGAAGGGACATTTTCATAGTACATCTTCAATAAAGGATGAGCAGCCTATAGAAAATCATGCAATCTCATTAGAACCAACAGAAAAAGGGTTGTAACAATCTTTTCAAGTTTTTCACGATCCAATAGTTGATGTGTTGGATGATGTTTGTAGTCAAAGTCCTTCTCAATTAGCTACCTATGAGCTTGAAACAAGTATTGATACAAATTTGTTCGAACATCCAATTTAATTTTCATTTTCAGTGGGAGTCTCATCACAATGCTTAGATGAAAGTTTGCATTCATGGTATGAGGAGAAGAAAAGTAATCCATTGGATGAGCTAAGTCCCAATGCACATGAATTTCAAGATCCTTATGCAGTATTTTTGGAGTTAGATAGAGAATCCATATTATTCAATCTTGGAAAATTTGGATCTCTTTACAAGATTTCATGGGAGTTGCATTGTAGTAGTTTTCTCTTCTTTCTCATAAACAAGCACTTACATAGAATTAAAGCAATAGCCCAAATGCTTACTTGGTTGCATTGGTTGTTTCATTTGACTTAATCAGGTGAGGAATGGATTAATTAGAGTAGGGTGTGATTAATAAGCTCACAGAAGTGAGCATGGTTCGGTGAGTTTCAGAGTTAGTTTGTGTCATCAAGTCATCAATTTTCAGTCATGCATTTCAGTTTGAGTTTTTTTTACTCCATGCCTAATGGATAAGGCTACTAGGTCTACATTGTTCTTAGCACCTCCAAGGAGATACAATCCCAAATGGAGCCAATGTTAGTGTCAGTCTTTGAAGCCTTCCACTAGCAATCAAACATGCTCTTACAAAGTGGTCTTAGGGTGTCAAAGTCAAATTTTGTCATTTTAGTGAGTCTTCACGTAAAATTTTGTCACTAGGTATTAGGTCTAGGATTATTTTTCACTCCTTCCAAAGCTTTCCATGTGTCGGTCCATCTCACCATTCAGCTGACTGTACCATCATTCAAAAATTTTTCATCATCGTTTCAGGTTCCAATGGGTCATTTTACACCTTGTTCGTGCTTCAGTTGTACTTGGGTAAGGCTCATTTCCCTCTCCTAGGGTTTTGAAGGTAATTTTTCTTAGATGGTCAAATCATCAACAAACATTGTATCCTAATGTTCATACACCTTCCCCTATCCTTAATATACCTTCTTAAGCACTTCCCATCACTAATATCCCTAAAATTCATCATTTTCCCACAAACCCTAGCTTATTACTACAATTTGACAATTTTCTAGGCTAGGCCCGTGTTTTCCCCTTTTGGACCCCTTCCCCTCACTCAATATTTGAAATTCCACTTTCCCCTGCTTCCTAACATCCCTCCATATTTTCCAAAACTTTCTCAAGAATTTAGAAGCCCCTTATCCCCTTCATTTCCCTTCATTTCTACAAATCCCCTATCAACATATCAGGATAGGTTTTATTCAAATGATGTTTCTGAGAAATAGAATATGAATTTGAAAAATGTGAGAGAGACTTTTGTCCATCATAGAACTAAGAAGAAAAACCTCCTTCAATGTTTACACGGGTTTCATGGTTTGGGAGAAATGTCGAAAATATCATTTGCCTCAGAAGGGTTAATGCACCTTTGGAGTGACCTTGGTAAAATATTTTTTTCTCCTAGATGGAATGACTAAATTACTTGCTTAATGAGTCAAATGATAAGTAGGCACACCTATATTTCAAATGAACTATCATGAGTTCAATTTGGAGTTGAGGAAATCCTTCAAATGTTGAGTGCAACAACACTATGCATTTTGGCAGCCTCATTCTGCACATTTTGACTATTCTTGGGAGATTGGACTTTTGACAAGGCAAATGAACTCCAAATTAAAAAATTAAAGATGTTATGGAATGTATGCTTGACAATATTTCCAATGAACTATCATAAGCCCAATTTGGACATCGGGAAGGCTATCAAAAGTGAGTTTGAAGTGGCATTTCTCTTTTGAGGAGGGCGCTGCATTTTTGAGTTGGCGCTACGCACCTAGCAGCATTTCTCTACACAATTTTACACAAGCACTATGCTTTCAGAGTGGTGATGTGCACCTGTGTGAGGCGCTGTGATTCCACCCAGCAAGGCTCAAAATTTCTCTAAATCTCGAAAACTTAGCGAATCACCTCCAAATTTCCTCTTGAGAGGTAAGTACTGTCATATTTATTGATGTATAGGGTGCCCATATGAAAGTTTTCTTGGTCTTTCCGATTTGAAATTAAAACCCTAATTTCTATGGTAAACCCTAGTTTTCCTATTTCTATCACTCACTATTGATATCAAACCCTCATTCCCTCTATTCTATTACATTTCATAACTCCCCAAAACCTCCCTCCTCCATCATTTACTTATCATTTCACCTATTGCTATTTTTGACATTTGCATTCATTTCCCCAAGTCATTGTCCATACCGCCATCTATAAACCATCACATTGTGAAAATCAAGGGAAAAAATGGATAGAGACAGTCACTATGAGTATGAGGAGGAGACATTAAGTGATAGCTCTATGGAGAGGCACTAGGAGACATTTTGCAACTTCCAGGCAAGTGTTTGCTCCACGGGAGGTGGAAGGGACCTTAACTTCCACATCAACAAAGCAGGTACAAGTGCAACAGGTAGACAAAGGGAAAGGAAAGGTCCAAGAGGAGGATCCTGATGATGATATTGAGAGAGAGTTTGAGCTTGCCTGGCATGAGGAGCCAAAGCATCATCACACTCATCATGGAGTGGAAGTCATTGACCCGGAGCACTTAGATGAGGCTTCAAGGAAAAATTTTCTCTTGTTAGAGAAGGATGCTCATATTCAGATGTTGATGGAAACTCTATCAAAGGAAAAAATTGTCATTACTCTTTTGAAACAAGAAAACAAGCAGCTAAATGACAAACAAGATCTCATGGAGCTTCAAATGCTCAAATTGAAGAGGGAAACTGACAAAGAGCATCATGTCACTTTGATTCCAATTGAACAAGAGATTTAGAATGATAGGTGTCATGCGGAAAGAGTTATTTTTGTTGACAAAACTAACCTCCCTAGGAGTCTAAGACTCTCTAGTGACAAACAAGACAATTAAGAGCAATCCTTCTCTAAACATACATTATTCTATGAGAAACCAAGTGTTTTTCGATCCTACCTCAAGTCCAACGCTTGTTGTAGCAGTCCAGCCTCGTCGATCCAGATGACCTCCTCCTTCACTTTGAAACCTGCATACACTAACAATCAAACGATTACATAACACCTGAATAATCCATAAAACAAAGCATATTAAACATATAGACCAAGGAGTATATGAAACAATTCATTAACAACAAATCATTGAGAAGAATCGACTTATTTGTATTAAGGAAACAAAAAAGAAACCATTACAACCTGAGCCTTGGTGTTGGGCAAGTTCCTCCCAGGGTCCGGCAAGAGTTTTCCTCTACTTTGACAAGCTCACCCACTTCCAAATGAAACAAGAAAGGATGGTAATCTCTCCTCACAAGCTTACAATGGAAGTCCTAATTCCAGCAGCATCTACCCTTTGGAATGTTCAGCTTTCAACCTCCCCTCCCTTGGCCCAATGCCTGTATTTATAGTGTTCTAGAGGAAGTTATTCAGTTCCAACATCAATGGGATACTCCCTCTTTTGGATGGGGTAGCTCCTCTCTTGATGGGATAAGTTCCTCTATCATAGGGATGCATGAACCATATGGAGGCGCTCAATACACGTCAAACACTCTTCTATAAGGCTCTAGAAGTGACCACAAGTAACTTTTTTTAGATGAAACTCGCGCCTTTTGACCTTTCCAGGGGTACGCACCCATCCTTTGGCTTACAGAGCGTACAAGTACGCAGGTACAATGATTTTGGGATGCGTACACGCAGGCAAGGTAGAGAGAACCTGCGTACCCAGAGATAAACATGTTTTTAGTGACTTTCTCTCTTTTTTGAAGCTTGACATGAAGAGCAGAGGTATTGGGCTTGACAAGGAGGATAATATGACTATTGATGGAGCCATATTAACTGCAGATAGTCATGGTGACAAATTTCAGTGTAACAGATTGCCCCCTAAAGTGCGCAGCCTGTAATAGATAAGGGTGTTATATCATATAGGAAGGGTGAAGTACTTTATCATTTTGAGGATCATCTTGTGTGGATAGCCCGGTTGGAAACTGCAATTTTCAACACAAAATACATGTAAAATATCATATCATACTGAGGTAGGCATTCCCATACTCAGATCAAAACTTTAACTATTGGACTAACTATTCTGGTACAAGAATGATTTCCTAATACATCATAATCATAGACTCTCGTAGACACAGCATGGACGCAGCCATTTGTTTATGATTGGTCTACAACATAATGAATACAAAACTCCTCGCAGCCTGGATGGTGGAAACTAGATCCAGGGTCTTCATTTCTGTTTCCCGAATTGGTACGATTCTAGCCATGTGAATGAATGAGTCGATGTCGAACATGGTAGAAACCACTTGATTACCAATCAATGATGTAAACCGTTAACAAGTTTGGGAGAGACCACCAGTAATGTCAATGGTTCTCGAAGTACCCAGCACAGTCCATGAGATGTGAATGAATGAATCGGTGTCGAACATCTCATGGAATCCTTCGATCGCAAGTCAATGATTAAAACTAACGTCGAAGGCGAGAAACCTGCCATTGATGCATGCAGACTCCAAGGTACTGACGATTCCTAAGTCAACTTTCTAGATAATGTGTTGATGTCGATAGAAAGCGACTCGTCGCAGGCAAGCCCACAACGCGAAATCATAGTTCAAGTTGAAGAAATGTTGCTGTAAGGACTGACTCAATGATGGTATGATGAATGATAGGTATTTTTCAGTTGAATGTTTTGTTTCAGATCTCTTGAACACATAACGACACAACAGATGGTTTGGTGATAAATGACTCAAAGTCGACTCCCATAACCCGGCTAAAAAATGTCAAGTGATTTTGGTCAACTGTGAGGTAAAGGATTTCCCAACCCAGGTGAATGAATAAGTGTCGTGTTCAAGAGTGGTAGTAAGGTTTTTCTTGAGACAAAAGGGTATCAAATAGGCTCATTCTTCTCATTTTTCCCCCACCATTTCTGGCAAGTACCTCTTTATTTTTTACAAGCTTGAGGAGGATAACATATGATTGTTTGTAAGCTCATCCTTCGGATGAGTCCAACTTAGTTTTTGATTCGAACCCTAAGAAGGAGTGGTCCGTTCCTGTTTGTAATAGAACAGGTCCTTTACTGTGAATTTTAACGAGTCCAATATAGGAGAAACTCGGTGTTTTTCATATTTAGAGAGTCTGAAAAACTTAGAAGACTCCAGATTGAACTTTTTCGTAAATTTGTGTCTCCTAAGCCCGAAAAAGTATAAAATAATACCTAGGAGAACCGCTTGATCTTGCGACCAAGGATATTTTCATAGTTAGTGTCTTTGACCTGAAAAGTAAAAAGCGATCAAGGACACGTCGTTTTATTTCCAATATCGAATTTGAAACGACAAAAATCCGGCAATCTTTTCCTGTTTTTACGGTCAGAAAAGGGCTATAGGGGACCGTCTTTTAATTCCGTTTTAACGAGTGTAAAAGAAACACTCGGCAATCTTTTCATGTTTTAGGAGTCAGAAAAGGGCTTAAAAGATGACTCTGATGTTTCACTTTTTCGTAAGTTTTAACGAGTTCGAAAAAATGATAAAAATGTACTCAACGAGATCATTTGGAAGACTTGACCTAAAACTACAAGAAAATTATGCAAAAACTGAAGTAACTAACCTAAAAATAATCTCGGGATTTTCATGAGTTTAATGAGTCTTGAAAATAACCGAAATTGACTCAAGATAGGTTTCATTTTTACAAAAGCTTGAAACAAAGAAAAACTATGCTTCGAAGTAGTTTCATTTTTACACAAGCTTGAAACAGAAAGAAAATTGTTCTTGATGCCCCCTAAGTGTTGGGAATAATACTGAGAGGGGGGGGGTGAATCAGTATTATCACATTAATAAAACTTTTTCATTTCCATAACCAGATTCATATATGCTACTTCCACAACTTCTTATGATTAAGTTAATTGATCTTCAATGAGTTCATTAGAACATTATCAACCATATTGTCAGTTAACAGATGCAGTAACATAGAATAGATCATCACACATAAGGCACACACATGAACACCATGATATAAGGTGGAAACCCAATGCGGGAGAAAACCACCTGCTGCAAGTCATCTCAATCTTCTTCTTAATAAGAAAATCCTTTTACAATATTTTGTACTGGTGCAGCCTTATACTAGTACGGGAGCTACAACCCCCTTTTGCTCTTGTATTGGCCGATCCATTTACTAGTACGCAAGCTACTACCTGCTACAATGCTCCAAAGTTTTCCCTTTAGCTCTTGTACTAGCTTAGATACTAGTACGTAGGTTCTGACCTACAATCTTCTCTCCTCCAGGTTCCACGTTTCATCAATTTTCATACTGGATACACTGAAGCACAACACATAATCTGAAAGGGCCACATTTCATCCAATTTTCATACTGGACCCAATAACCATATTGAAGCTCATAATCAAACAACCTTTTGAATCACCCAATCACTAAGTCAATACATATACAATGAGAGTCATCAACCAGATCTAGTTCATCATATCACATAAAGATATAATCAATCACTTCTCAGACGGCTGTTATAAGATCATAATACCAAAAACCAGACATCACTTTAACACCCAGAACACAACAATGATAAACAAAGATTTTAAGAGAAGTAAGCACCCTGCTCAACTGCTCACCTGCTTACGTAAGCACCCTGCTCAACTACTTTCTTGCTTACAGTACTCACCCTGCTCAACTGCTTGCCTGCTTATAGTACGCATCCTGCTCAACTGCTCGCCTGCTTACGTACGCACTCTGCTCAACTGCTAGCCTACGTACCTCACTCTGAGTCCATTGAACTGCCTACAGTCCTCCGCACCTGAAACCCTTCTGTGCCTACGTACGCGCGCACCTAAAACTCTTCGTTCCTGTGTATTTACGCACTTTTTCTCTCACTGTACCTACGTACCTTCGGGCATAGATGATTTCAAGACTTCAGAAAGAACCCAGACAGTCAGATCTACAGATCTGAACATGCGCCGAAGAGATCTTAGTCCATCAGTAGATTCGCCTTATTTAGATCTAGACCAGATCTTGCCCTCATAAGATATTCAACCAAAACATACTTAAGCCAAATGATCTCCTTTGCTTTATATAGTAAAGATCTTCCTTAAATCAATGATCATGGGGCTCAATAATAATAATAAAATAAACAATACCACGGGCCAAAACCATGATAACACAATACCGTCGGCTAAATACCATGAGAAACCCCACGTGTGGGCGCTTTACTACCTTGAAGTGTGCGCACTGGGGGTACGCACCCACTGAATGGGTATCCTGCGAGTATGTACGCACTTTATATAAGACATGCCTGCGTGTACACACCTTTTGTACGGTGTGCCTGCGTACTCCTTATTTTCTTCAATACTTGAGAGCTGATCATCAATCTCTGCTACTGTCCTGTAGTACAGTGATCCATCACCTGAATGGGTTGCCATCAAGGACAACACTTTAACCATAATGCCAACAAAGCTTAGTCTTATAGCAGAGCTAACAAGACCCCATCCCAATAGGCTTCCAACACAATTATTTGACTCATCCTCGAGTCGCTCTAGCGGTACACTCTGGATCTTTTCTTTTAGGCTGTTGAATAAAGACTTCACTAGTTGAAGTGCCTTAGTGAATTGAACAACTACCTATCGCACTTCTTCTACCAAAATTTTTGTAGTTGGCCCATATGCTACTAAGCTGATGGTTCGTTGTGTCTGCTGCATGTTCTTAAGCATGCCTTCCATGGTTTGTGAGATCTACACTACTTCTTCATCCCATGGCTGCATTTGTAAAGTGATGATCTGCATCTTCTTCTACATCTCCTCAATTTGTCCTTGCAGGGATGTCCCCTCTTTCAATCGGGAAAACCATTGCATAGGGGCTAGGGTGCGAATTGTTTCCTTTATCTGATCATATTGGAGCTACTTATATCGAATCAAAACTTAGATCTCCTTCACCTGTGGGACTTGTTGTAGAGAAGTCCATGGTTCTAGAGAATCGTTGAACAATTGGCTACACTCCTTTACTGCAACATCGAGCTTCGCCCTATCGGTTCTGATGGTAGCCTCGCACTACTCTCTTATCTCTAGTGGTGTGGTGGTATGCAGCTTCAATTGAAGCTCAGTAATTTGGAGTTGCAGATTGAGATGAACTCTATCCACCTGCGCCTTCGATTCCCTGAACGCATATACCAGCTATTGCACCTTGTCTTTAGAATCAGCCTCTAACTAAATCTAAAGCTCAAGGAGCTCATTGCATACTCTGGAAATGCCTGCTCTAGCTCCGCTCATCTTGTAGCTGCCTCATCATAGTCTTGGAGAGATTTGTGCTATTCATCGCACATCTATTGACTGGTGATCTGCGCATCCTTGATCACCATGAGAGCCCATTTCTATCGCACCTTAAGCTCATTTGATACACCTTGGTGTAGCTCATGCAAGGTGGATAGGGGGAGCACTGCGAGGTTAATACTTACATCTTTGGGCAACTGGGCACTGTCCCATTCCATGGCCTCGTTCAAATATAAGGATCCATCAGGCAATGGTACAACATGGAGCTCTAAGTTGAGGACCGACTACACACTACTCAATGTTGTTGGCTTCACGCTCGCTTGAGAGCGGCTCGCTTGAACCATGCTTGATTGAACCTAGCTTGCCTATACGTATAACTCTATGAGGCCTACTTGTACCTTTGACAAAATGGATTGGTACTAAGATTCAATATGGCCCCAAATTTCTTTTGTCTTAGTCCGCACAGTGTCTCAAATTTCATCAAGGTCCAACTCAGTGAGGACCATGGCCTCCGAACTAGCAGTCATATCAAACTTGTTCTTCTTGCGTGTGTCTCTCCCACCTAACTTTTGTCACCTTTTAAGAATAATAGGAGAACCAATGTTCTCTAGGTCTACAATGGGGTCTTCGGTATGCGGCTCTTCGTCATGCTCACCCTCTGTTTCCTGCATGGTATTTTTCTCCAAATCGATGGTCACCTTCTTCTTTTCCTTCTGCGCTAGTTTACTAGTGCCTGTTGTGCCTTTGACACTAGTCCCCATGATACCTTTGAAAACCTCCGTGGGAAGAAGCTAGTCAATTGGCCATTTAACGATTAAATGTGTAATATCATCTTCGGTGACAAAAAATGGAAACACCATTCATTTCTTTGTCATATTGCGGCTCCCACAGATGTAGACATGATGGAAATCGACCTTAAAATATGCAATGCGCTGATATTCTTTGAAGGCAATGGGTGACAACTGTGGCTTATGGTTAATCACCATACACATTTTTGACTCAAACAATACCCAAAAAATTTTGTTTTCAATGACACAGTTAGGGTCCTTCATTTCCCATAATAAGGAAAATTGTGCAGCCTCATACAAGTCTGGATCCGTCGTTGCGAACTAGGAATCCTCTAGTGTCCTTTAAGCTATCAACGTGATCAATAATAGTAGCCATGTGTAGTGGAATTGTTTTCCTTCCTCCTAGGCTTCTCGAAAATCATCCAGGAGTTCTTGGAAGAGGTACTTTTCCCAATTGAATGGATCCCCTAGTTGCACTACATATCTAAGGATGCCGCTAGCACCGATAATTCATCAACACGAAACTTCCACATCATTTTTCCTGCCAAGATCTGTGTAGAAAACCACATCATCCGATATCGAGCTAATGATGTATCCTCGTGACTTCTTCACCAACCCAAAGTTGCTCTTCATCTGATCTGTGAGCTTTTCTCCTTTGGTTTCCCCACAAAAGCGTCTGTGGGGTTCCCACCTTGATATGGTAGCACTGTGATTCTGTGGACCAACATATCGTCAATTGGGATGGGTCCTCCCAGCAAGAGGCACCCATCATGAACCAGTGACAATAACTGGCACACACAGATGGTATTGATAATGCTATGGCAAAAATGGGGGACATACAACATGTTGAGCAACCCTGCACACTCAATACTGACCGCCCACTTCATTGGTTCAAGCCTTGTGACACCTGCCTCCTCATAGTAGACCAATTTCAGGTATTTACTGGGTTCTAACTGTGGAAATTTCTCATGGTCACCCAAATCCCAGTCCTTCATCTTCAAAAATGGTACTCGGTCCAACAGGTCACACTCAATAGGTACTTGCTCCAGTAGTAAAGGCATGAATTCCTTGAATTTCAACGAGTCAGGGTCCTCAGTTACGTTGGCAGTTAGTTTCCTTGGAGTATATACAACAACAACTGAGAAATTGGCTCTATGCCCTCTTCACAGATATTTTCAATCCTCGTAGTCAGCTCTTCTTCATCCAGGTCCTAGGGTTCCATAGGCTGCTTGTTCTTATCCATATGACCCTTATGTTTGTCCTGAGTTGGGATTTTGCATGATGATTTTCGAACTGGGGTCTGCTATGGCTTTTTCTTGTTTTCGGCGGAGGAAGTAGGTTTTGGCCTCGACAACATGGGTATTGTAGTAGGGACTGGTGGTGTTGCAGTCATGATATTTGTTACTCATCTCTTTAGGAATTCTTGCTCAACTTTTACCCAACTCAGATAACCGTACATACAAAAATTCACTCGGCTCTTGAAGCACAAGAACACATAACAAATTCTCAAGAAACAAAGTGGTGAAATGTGGAGCAGAGTGCAATATTTATAACTCGATTTAAATTAAAATTGTTCATTCCCCCATAAATATTGTCGATAAATGCGATTTTTATGGAAAATATTCCTAAATTTGCAAGTTAAATGCACTTCCCCTACTCTATTGAACGGAAAAATAGCCTTCAAATCAATTTTAATTATTCAAAGGGTCATTTTCTGGGTAGGTTGTGCGACAATCCTCCTTATGGCACAACTACTTCATTGCAACTTCCATCTGCGCATTCCTTCAACACATCACACAACCTCCCTTCTTTGACAAATCTTTTCCTTGGCAGCGTAGTTTATAGTCCTACGCTTTCTTTCAATAGCCAAAAGCACTAAGACTTTGCTGTGTCCATGTAGTCATTGTGTAGGGGCGAGATCATCCCTATAAGCCTTCATCTCGCTTCCATTAATACTTCTTGGAAATACTTCCCCATTCAGCGTCGCGAGTTGAACTGTGCCACCATCCAGAATTTCCTTAATAATATATGGTCCTGACCAATGCATTTGAAACTTCCATGGAAACTTGGTAAACTTGTTGTCATACATTAGTACCAAATCACCATTTTTGAAGGTGCGCTACTTGACGTGTCAATCATGCCATGCCTTTTCTCTAGCTTTTTGTACCTATTAATGAAAGCCAACCAAAAAACAGTCTTCCTCCAATGGTAACAACCATGCAAGGCATTCCTCCATGATGTTGCGCTCTGCCATCTCAGTCGCTACTACTATTCTTAGGCTAGGCACTATGTATTCCATCGGAATTACTACTTCTTGTCCATAGACCAGTCGAAAAGGTGCTTTTCCTGTAAATTTCTTATAGGTAGTCCTATAGGCCCATAGAACCCTTGGTATGTGCACATCCAAATCATTCCTATTAACATTGCATACCTTTCTGAGGGAATTCTCCAAGATCTTGTTGAAAGCTTCAACAATGCCATTCGCTTGGGGATGAGATGGCGTACTCTTTTGATGGTACATATGGAAATCCTCTGTCAAAGCTGCAATTTCCTCATTCAAGAAGTGCATCCCTATATCACTCATCAAAATTTTTAGGCATCCAAACCTTGACAGAATAAACTCAAATATGAACTTTGCAGCAATGTTCGTGCTACAATCCTTCATAGGTTGTGCCTCAACCCATCTAGTTAAGTATTTTGTTGTAGTGATAATATAACACACTCTCGTCGTTTTCCTTGGTGGCTGAATAGGTCCAACGAATTCAATCACCCACTTATCAAATGCTTATAATGTGACCTATAGATTTAATGGAAGCTCATCCCTTCGCGACTGTCTCCCGGTCCTTTGACACACATCACATGCACTGCATTATTCCTTAGAATATTTATGAACTGTTCGCCACCACAATCCTTCATGTAGGATATTTTGCGCAGTAGACTTACTTGCATAGTGTCCTCTAGTGACACCACCATGTGCTTCAGCTAGAATATTGTCTCTCATATTTAGGCATAGATCCGCATTGAACTTCATCTGACCCATCTTATATAGTTTTCCTGCAATCACAGAAAAACGACAGCCCTAACAACTAGCTCCTTCTTTTGCTGCATCGTATAACCTTCTGGAGCTACGTTAGTAGATAAAATCTGGATGATGTCTACAAAATTCTCATCCGCAACCCTGACAGCAAAGATCTATGCATTAGGTAATCCTTTCTCAAGATTGGTAGGCTCTTCACCATTTTCTATCCGCAATAGGTGGTTTGGTCCATCATTCAATCTCTCCAGCTTTACTATGACTTTAAAATTGTTGGAAATAATTTGAAGGGGGGGGGGGGGTGGCGTGAATCAATATTATCAAATCAATATAACATTTTCATTTCCATATTCAGATTCATATACGCTACTTCAGTTAAGGCAAACCGCATGTATACGCAACTGTGTGTAATGCAACATGCGTATATCTAGTAAACTTATGATTTAGTTAGTTGATTCTTAATGAGTGCATCAGAACATTATTAACCATATGAATAATAAATAGGAGCAGTAAAGTAGAATAGATCATCACACATAAGCAACACACATGAACACCATGATATAAGGTGGAAACCCAATGTGGGTGAAAACCACCTGCTGCAATTCGTCTCTATCTTCTTTAATAAGAAACTTCTTTTTACAATGGTTCTGTACTGGTGCAGTCTTATACCAGTATGCAGGCTTCTACCTGTAGAAGGCTACAACCCTCTCTCATTCTCGAGCTTCTCCTGGAAGGGAGCTACAACCCCCTTAGCTCTTGTACTAGCTGAGATACTAGTACATAGGTGCTGACCTACAGAAGGCTACAACCTTCTCTTTTCTTCCAGGGACCACGTTTCATAAATTTTCAGACTGGATCCATAAATACAAAACAATCACCACTACAATACAATCATCAACTTATACTTGCACCATCAATCTTTGAATCACTTAAATCACTGAAACCCTGTCATCAAAATACAGTTACCTGAACATAGACCAGAGCCCAAAACTCTGCAACAACCACTAGAACCAACAGCAACCTGAAACATCAAATCGCATAATGTATGCGCTACTTGATTGTGTCAAAACCATGTGTACACGTGCTTTCACCAGAGAGAACCTGCGTACAGATCTAAAGATAATTACTTAAACCTTCGCTGCCATTTCCAACTTGATTCAGATTGAGCCAAGCATCACAAACCCATAACCAACATACTAGATCTTCACCTTTCATCAGACATTCATTACTTTCACATCCACCCCTTGGCCTAATGATCTTCTCCTTACATAGGTTTAGGCCTCTTTCAATTCCATGGTCCAAAACCACTTAGAACCAATACCTTGGACCAAACACCATGGACCAAATACTGCAGACCAAAACTTAGTTTTCCGACATGTACGCACCTTTCCTTCTGTGAACCTGCGTGTGTACATATACACGCCTTTCGTTCTTCTCACCCGCATGTATATGCACTTTCATCAAGGTTAACCTACATATATCTCTCTCTTGGCCTATTGTACTAAGATCTGTCATTTGATTGATTTTCCACCAAGAACAACACCTGTATCATACCTCTAAGTGAATTGCCATCAAGGACAACACCTGTATCATAATGCCAACAATCTCCCCCTTTGGAATTGATGGTAACCACCATACCAAGTCACTTCACTCTCCCCCTTTGACATCAAGAGCAAAGGGTAGACCAAGAATTTTTCTCCCTCTATTGTCCATACTCCCCTGAATACATGTTGAAATCTCTGATTGAGCTCCCCCTTTGTATATTCCAAGATGTACCAATCCGTCCATGCTCCCCCTGAGCACATGCAAGGTCTGCAAAAGCATAACATGACTCTATACCTCAATCTCCCAACCAAGTGGGAATACACCATTTTTAGACTCATCCACCCAACCAAGTGGGAATACACCATTTTTAGACTCATCCACCCAACCAAGTGGGGATATACCAAATGTTTATACATGAATTAACAACAAGAACCATCACATCGTCCATCCCATGCATAGTGGGGTAACAAACTACATCATATGAACTCTCAAAGACCAAGGACCTAAACAAGACCATGATAGTTATCAACAACTATCATACACCATATGATCTACACTATAAGCATCTTAACCTGTAATCCATTCTCTTGGTCAATCATCAATGAGTAGCAAGGTGTGTCAATAAGCATCATCACCAAGGACTTCTAGCCATAATGCTTACAATGCATTATTCAAAGCGTATGCTCCCCTGAGCCTGTGCCAACCATCATATACTACAACCGAACCATTTCCTGAGTCTGTTCTGCTGCTTTTCTTTAGAGCTCCATATACGCGATTATGCAGCCTATGATTCACGTATATATGTGACTTACCTTTATTATATCAGCGTATGCAAGATGGAACACTGAAGGTCTACACTTTTAGTTTCCCCTGTGTCTGTTATGTCAGCTAACTGAGTTATGTCACACCTTTCTGTCTCTAATTCTGTCTTCTTCAATACCTGGAATTGTGATGATATATAATCCTCTTGCTTTGGAGTTTGAATTTTTCTCTTGCATTCCCTTGCTTTATGTCCAAACTTGTTACATGCATAACATCTTACATGTTTCATGTTCCTTCTATTGCAATCAATTGTTTTGTGGCCAAACATATTGCAAGCAAAACAATATCCTTTGAAGTACCTGGAATGTGATGATCTTGTGTGACGATCTTGAACCATTCTACTTCTGCATCTGGCTGCAACATGTCCAAGATTATGACATACATACAATTCAACATTATTCAATGGAGGAAATAATCGTCTAGCACTTCCATAGTTAGGAGTAAAGGATTTTCTTTGAGGAATTTCTTTCCTTGGATGTTGATGAGGTTGTCCTCTCATCTCCTTGTTGAGCATTTCAGAATTCTCATTAGAGTTCCTTGCCTCACCTTGTGAGCTAGATTCACCTTCAACAGATTCATAAAAGCCAAGACCAATTTGATAGTAGGAGATCTTTGACTACCAAGAATGTCATCCAAAATCTTAGTACTATCTTGAAATTATAACAGTTTGTGCTTTTCTTCTAATTTTCTTTTTAACATATTTACCTCAACCTGATGTTGTTCTTCCTTTTCCAAATATTGCTTCCTTATATTTTCTTTAGCTTTTCTTCCTTCTTCCACTTGTTGCCTGAATTCGATTACTTCATGTTCTTGTTCTTCAAGCGCTTCTTCATTCTGATTCTTTGATTCTTTAGGATATTCTTTCAGAGAGAGGATCTTCGATTCAAGTCTCTGAATTGTTATGCTTTGATCTTTTACTATATCCTGCAGTTGTTCCCTTACTCTGGTTACCGACTCCAATTGTTCTTTTAATATGGTAACTTCTGGTTCTACATCCTTATTTTCATATTCCTTGAGAAGTCTAATGTATTCATTACTATTGGATGAGTCATTACTTTTATCATGGGTATAATAACTTCTATTACCTTCTTCAAACATCTTTCCTTTGTTATGAGGGCATCTAGCAGTGTAGTGACCAACTCTACCACATGAAAAGCATTTGAAAGGTAGCTTGCCTTCGAATCTTCTAGATCCCCATTCAATATTCTTGACAAGATTTACCTCATCTTCTCCTTCATTTGCTGACACTTCAAATGCGGCTTCTCTCATATCTGATGGTCCTCCTTTTCTCATCTCAAAAGCAGTTAAGATTCCGTGAAGCTGCGTCATAGTGATTTTCTGCAGATCCTCCTTTTCTTCTATGGTAGAAACTTTGGAATCAAATTTAGCAGACAAGGATCTTAAAACCTTTTCAACTAAGACAACTTCCTTAAATTCTTCACCCAGATTCCTCATACAATTGACAATTTCATCTATACGCAGGAAGTAATTAGCTATGCTTTCATTACTATGCATCTTAAGATTTTCATACTGTATTCTGAGAGTTTGAAGCTTTGCTCGTTTTACCTGTTCATCTCCTTCGTAGCTTAGAATGATTTTGTCCCATATTTCTTTGGCTGATTTGAACTGCATGACCTTGACAAATTTTGATTGTGACAAACTTCCCAATAAGACAGTAACCGCTTCGGCATTGAGTTCATATTGCTTTCTCTCTGCTGCATCTGTAGGAATTGCTGATGGATATGTATATCCTCCTTCCATGATTCCCCAAACATCCATTCCAAGTGATTGTAGATATGATGTGGTTCTTATCTTCCAGTAGACAAAGTTGCTCCCATCAAAGATTGGTGGCCTGATGGATGCCTCTCTTTCTTGATTACCCATTCTGATGGATCTTCCTTCAAGCGATCAAGCTTCTTCTGAAGGACCTGCTCTGATACCAATTGTTGGAAATAATACTGAGACGGGGGTGAATTAGTATTATCAAATCAATATAACTTTTTCATTTCCATATTCATATTCATATACGCTACTTCAGTTAAGGCAAACTGCGTGTATATGCAACTGTGTGTAATGCAACAAGCGTATATCTAGTAAACTTATGATTCAGTTAGTTGATTCTTAATGAGTACATCAGAACCTTATTAACCATATGAACAGTAAACAAGAGTAGTAAAGCAGAATAGATCATCACACATAAGCAACACACATGAACACCATGATATAAGGTGGAAACCCAATGTGGGTGAAAACCACCTGCTGCAATTCGTCTCTATCTTCTTTAATAAGAAACTTCTTTTTACAATGGTTCTGTACTGGTCTAGTCTTATACTAGTATGCAGGCTTCTACCTACAGAAGGCCACAACCCTCTCTCATTCTCCATCTTCTCCTAGAAGGGAGCTACAACCCCCTTAGCTCTTGTACTAGCTGAGATACTAGTACGTAGGTGCTAACCTACAGAAGGCTACAACCTTCTCTTTTCTTCCAGGGACCATGTTTCATAAATTTTCAGACTGGATCCATAAATACAAAACAATCACCACTGCAATACGATAATCAACTTATACCTGCACCATCAATCTCTGAATCACTTAAGTCGCTAAAACCCTGTCATCAAAATACAGTTACCTGAACACAGACTAGAGCCCAAAACTCTGCAACAACCACTAGAACCAACAACAACATGAAACATCAAATCTCATAATGTATACGCTACTTGACTGTTTCAAAACCGCGTGTACACGCGCTTTCACCAGAGAGAACCTGTGTACAGATCTAAGGATAATTACTTAAACCTTCACTACCATTTCCAACTTGATTTAGATCGAGCCAAGCATCACAAACCCATAACCAACATACTAGATCTTCACCTTTCATCAGACATTCATTACTTGCACATCCACCGCTTGGCCTAATGATCTTCTCCTTATATAGGTTTAGGCCTCTTTCAATACCATGGTCCAAAACCACTTAGAACCAATACCTCGGACCAAATACCACAGACCAAAACTTAGTTTTCCGACATGTACGCACATTTCCTTCTGTGAACCTACGTGTGTACATATACACGCCTTATGTTCTTCTCACTCGCGTGTATACGTACTTTCATCAAGGGTAACCTGCATATATCTCTCTCTTGTCCTACTGTACTAAGATCTATCCTCTGATTGATTTTCCACCAAGAACAACACCTGTATCATACCTCTGAGTGAGTTGCCATCAAGGACAACACCTGTATCATAATGCTAAAAAATCATATTCTTGAAAAAGGATCAACCACCTACATATTTCCCCCCCAACACAGGCTTATTGACTAGGTAATTTAGAGAAGAATGGTCCATGTACATCTTAAAGTTCACAACTAGTAGATAATGCCTGAACATTTGGAGTGAATAAACCATGGCCAAACCTTCACACTTTGTGGTTGAGTAGTTCCTTTCAGCCTTAGATAGTTTCTGACTGGTGAAGGATATCAGGTGATCGATATCTCCTGCTCCTAGTTGTGTCAAGACGATTCCCAATGCTATGCAAGACACATCCACATGCACATGAAATTCCTTCTTGTAATCAGGGAATACTAGGATTGGTGTCTTAACCATCTTGTCCTTCAAATTATCCAAGCTCTTCTCACAATCATCATCCTAGAAAAACATAACATCCTTCTTTAACAACTCCATGGGTGCAGAGATTTTCATGTAGGCCTTAATAAACTTCCTATAGTACCCAGTATGACCCAATGTTACACATATCTACTTTAAATTCCTAGGGGGCTCCAGATTGATAATGACAACAATCTTAGTAGGGTCTACCATCAATCCCTTCTTACATATAATATGGCCCAACAATATTCTGTAAGGTACACAGAAAATGCATTTCTTCAAGTTCAGAGATATCTGGTACTTCGTATAGGTATCCAACGTTAAGCGTAGACTAGAAACATGCTTCTTGACCAGCATGAACACTGTCCAATCATCGAAGTAGACTTCCAAAAACTTATGAATGAATTCTTTGAATGCGGTGACAACCACCCTAGAGAAAATTGCAGGAGTATTTTTGAGTCCAAAGGGCATAACTGTATACCAGAACAACCCCCATTGTGTAGCGAAGGTAGTCTTGATTCTATCCTCTGAATAGAATCAAAACTACCTTCATTTTCACCATTTCACTTTTACCATTTGACTTTGGAGCTCTGTAGCAGTTTTTTACCTCAAAGTTCACTAGCTGATTGTGGAGGATTTAGTGGACCATTTCTCGTGCCGTCCAGACTAGGTAGGAGCTATCCTTGTTCTCTTCCATTTAATTCCATTCATTTTTCAGTTTTGAGCAATTTTTTTTGGTTTATGAGGCCCCTAGGGTTTCATTTTTCGCACTCTAGATCAGCGCACCCTTTCAATATCGAAAGGTTTGCTACATTGCATACACCTAGAAGGCAGTATGCATTGTAGTGCAGTGTCTCTAATAGAGGGGTGCGATGGGCGCAAAAACCAAATTTTGACAACTGTTTTCTCCCAAAATTTCAATTGTTTTTTGCAAAAATTGGATCCTAATTTGTCTAATGGTTGCATTTCAGAAATTCATCGGATCAAAATGGTGATTTTATGGAGAGAACGAGAGCATGAGGAATAAGACATGGTTTCCCCAAATGATCAGGGAACAGTTGATGCCCTTAGGAATTGTATTTTGCTGAAATATTTTCGATTATCCAGCATGCGACAACAAATTGAACTGTTACAGTATCTTGTTCGTTCTTGGGATCCTATTGATTAGGTTTTTAACATTAGGGGAAAAATGATCCCCTTTACCATCGAGGACATTTAGTTTCTGACTGGACTATCGAGGCGGGGTGCCCCCATCTCCTTATCAAGATTTACTAGAGGAGGTGAATTAATGAGAGATTATATTCGACAGTTCTGCCGGGAAGGAGCTCAACCCAGTAGAGACGGAAAGATCAATATCAGAGATGTTAGTGATTTACCATTGAGAAAAATCCTTTTCACCCTCACCAAACTAGTTGGCAGCGCAACTTTACATTTGGAAAATAGGTCATATATGCAGTGTGCTTTAGAGTGCTTGGAGCCAAAGGTATTCAACTAGTGTGAGGAAGTTCTTTCATTAATGAAAGAACAACTAACCAAGGTAAAGAATGGAAACACAAATTTTTTTGGTTATGGGTCTATCTTGATTTATTTTGCCTTAAAGATAATCCCTCTCATGCAGCCACAACATATCTCACTAGGAGTACCTGGACCTAGATACCCATGGATGCAGAGGTGGGTAGATCTTATGGCTAGGAATGCTGGCCAATCATTGATCTCATTTTCCTCTACTTTATTTGAGTTGTTTGACTTTCAGGAGATGGCCTTTGCAGAATATCCATATTCTAGAATGGATTTCCGTGGTGATCCAAATCTAGTATTGCTGGTTGGAATGCAGTGGAGTGCTATTGGTAAATTGTTTGACCACAGTGTTTTTCCTTTTAAAATTTATACTTTTTTTTGTGTTTTTTTATTATTTCCAAGACTAAACAAACATTTTTATATTCATGTAGATGTTGGATCTATTTGACTTGTGGGACACCAACAAGAGGTAGGTGCGCCAGTACAGAGAGTTGTTAGGAGAGCAGTTCTCCGAGATCTGGATTTAGCAGAGACCTTGGCCAAGCTACAGGATGACATAGAGGGTTTGAATTTGGGTATTCCAAATGTCAAGATTGAGGAGTTACCTATGCGATTGTAGCGCCATAGCATTGGTGTGCTGAGTCGTGGGATGAGACTCCTATGCATGATAGCACAAGTTGTGACTTGTTATCATGAGCAGCACTAGTTTACTTGGATATTTTCTGCATACATTTTTGAGTTTTTTAGGTCAGATGACCGATTTTTGTCTTGGACACAAACAATTTGTAAAAACTTATATACAACTATCTATTTGACTTTCAGATTTTTATTATGGTTAAGTGATGCAATCCTATTCAAATGATGTTGGAAATGTTTACTTTAAATATGTCACAAATGTCGATTTAACACATAGTTTGCTAGAGAGTCAGTTAATGTGTTTAAATTTCTGCAAATATGTTGATATTGAATAAATTCAAAATACCTTTCCAAAATATGAACTCTAAGGAACATGCGATGAATTGTTTGGTTACAGATGGTATAGATACCAATAAGCTGTAGTACGACAAGTTGTGAGTTTAGCCTAATGATGATTCGGCGTATGCCAAGTGAAATGGCATCAAAGAGGAGTTCAATCAACGTGCTATACTCAGCAATATTGTTTATTGATCGTCCAATACATATCCCTATGAAACTCACTAACTCGCCACTTGGAGAGAAAATGGCCCATGTTGCAGAAGATAAATTATGTGTACTACGACTAGCTCCATTGGCATACCCAACAAATGGTTCCAAAAAGTTCGACATCTGCAACAAATGTGAAGTGGATTACCTAATTAAATAAAAAATCTAAAAGAAACTAACACACACAAATGCAATCAAAGCATATATACAGTGAGTCTTACTACACCTAACTAAGCATAGTAACATTTAAGGTACAACCTGTTTCAGGGCTGCGACAATGGAATCCCATCATAGTCCACTAACTCGTAGGCACCTTTCATCAACACACATTTAAAAATATAAGGGCCCATCCATAATGGTTCAAATTTCCCCGCTCCAAGTTTATCACAATCCTGATCGTAAATCAAGACTAGGTCACCTTATGAGAAGACATGAGGCTTAACATTTTTGTCATATTGTGCCTTGATATGTTTCTTATGCGCCTCATTAGCTACTTCGGCATCACGATGGGTTTCATCCAGATGGATTAACTCCAAGAAATGTGCTTCTTCTTCAGAAGTGTCAAGTAGTAGGTCGATCGTGAGTTTGAGAGACAAGATTTCAGATTGGATTGGTAAGACTGCTTCCAAACCATACACCAACTGAAAAGGCATAAATACGGTCGCATTTCTCACCGAGGTTCGATATGCACACAAAGCCAAGTACAGGATTAAATGCCAATTTCTTTTATGAACTCCAATCATTCTTTGCAACATGTGCTTAAGGACTTTGTTGATAGCCTCAACTTGTCTGTTAGCTTGTAGATAGTATAGAGTAGAACTATCATGTGACAATCCTAATTTGGCAGATAATTCGGTCATCATGTGATTGTGAAAATGCAATCCATGATTTGTAACTATAGCTTATGGTACACGAAACCTGGAAATCACATGGTTGAAAAAAAAACAGAGCAGTCGTTTCGCCACTGTTGTTCAATGTTGGCATTGCCTCGACCCATTTTGTAAAATAGTCAAAAACGACTATAATATACCCATGCCCCCCGACCGATGTGGGGTTACATGTCATAAAGTCAATGCCCCATTTTGCGAATGGGCCAACAACAATGACTGGATGCAGTGGTGCAGGTGGTAATCTGGTTTTACGGTCAAAAAATTGACAAGCATGGTAACTTCTGATAGCAAGAATGCAATCTTTAAATATGGTTGGCCAGAAGTAACCAGCACGTAAAATTTTCTGTGTAGTTGCGTAACCAGATAAATGCCCCCCACAAGCACCTGAATGACACTCATTCAAATCTTTTTTGACCTCTTCATGAGTAAGGCACCTACGTAAGATCGTATAGACACCACGACGATAAAGTGTATCACCAATGATCAGATAATCTTTGGCTGGGTATCGAGTACGTCGTTGTTCAAAGCAATAGGTATTAGGTTGAAAAGCTTGGGTCTAGAGATAGACTAGTATACCTCCATACGATGGATCGCTTGATGAGATCAGAAACAGAGACTCATCCAAGATTGATTCTTCTAATGTTAAATCATTGGAGGACTAGGGAAGATCGCAAAGTAACTCGACAAACACAAGAGATTTCTTTGATTTAGATTTAATGAATTACAAATCAAACTCCTACAAGATAACTATCCATTTGGAATACTTGCCCCCTAGCAATTGACGTGAAAAAATGTATGTCATAGTGTTGCAATCTGATATAATGGTAGCTTTGCGAAGGAGGATGTAATGACGAAATCTCTGTACAGCTTGAACTACTGCCAAGGCTATCTTTTCGACATATGAATATTTACTTTCTGTATCATTGAGATTAGACTCAAATAATAAATAGGATGTTCAGTTCCACTTTCTTCTTGAACTAAAACCATACAAATGGTTGTATATACAGTGGCGAGATATAGGTAAAAGTCTTTTTGATAGTTTGGGGCATACATTAATGATGCTCTAATCAGGGAATCTTTGAGAGCATCAAAAGAAGGTTGCGCAACTTAGTCCCAATGGAAGGGTGCCCCTTTCTTCAATAGACGTGTATAACCTTTAGCTAATTCAGAATAGTTTGGAATGAACCTCCTCATAAAGTTTGCTTTCCCTTGAATTCTCTGTATCTGTAACAAGTTTAAAGGTGGAGGCAAGTCAAGGATTTCCTGAACCTTAATGGGATCAAGTCGAATTCCATCTTTTGAAACTATGACTCCAAGCAATCGACCAGAGCCAACACAAAACACACATTTATGTGGATTGAGTCTTATCTTGTAGTGTCGACACTGCAAGAATATTGCTCTCAAATGTTGCAGGTGATCATTCCATTTTCGTGAATGAGCAGGCAAATCATTAAATAAGGTTGAACAATGTGCTTGATGTCATGGAAGGCATAATTCATCACCCTCTGAAATGTAGCCCCTGCATTCTTAGAACCAAAAGGTAGCTTTCGATAAGAGAATGTGCCCCACAGACATATAAAAGCGGTCTTTGATTGGTCATGTGGGCGGATATTGATTTGATTATAGCTAGAAAACCATCCATGAATGAAAATATTTCACATCTGGCACATTCGTCAATAATCTAGTCGATAAAAAGTGTAGGATAATTCTCCTTTGGACATGCTTGGTTTACATCCCTATAATCGACGCACACTCGAATTGTCCCTTGTTTTTTCATCACTGGAACAATATTAGATACGTAATCAGTAAGAGGTACAGGGAAAATGAAGCCAGCACACAAAATGTTTTCAACCTCTTCTTTAATGGTAGCAACTTTCTTTAGATGAACAAGTTGAAGCCGCTGTTGTACTAGTTTGACATCAGCGTACATTTTAATCTCATGTTCAACAATACTTGAGTCAATGCCCAACATCTCCTCATAAGAACATGCAAATATATCTCAAAATTTGCGAAAAAGAGCACAATACTTATCAAGTTCCAATGGAGAACAAGATTTTCCAACATGAATGTTTTCTACAATGTTAGGCTTGGTCGAAATTTTTATAGAAATTGTTTCTTCTATGTTGGACAAATTACACTCAGAATCTACAGTATTTACAGAATTTGACAAAAAATCAACGATTGATGGGTGATTTAGTTCTTTTGAATAGTCTTCAATGTCATCTAGAAGGTGGTAACGATGATGATAATCTTCCCACGATGTCTCTCCTACCATCATTGATGTGATGATTCCTTCATCCATAGAATGTATACATGAAAAAGGATCCGAAGAGGTACCATATTCTAATGATCTATCTACCCATACAATTGTTGAGTTTGGATTGGGGTTTGCTGCACAAGCCCGAAAAATTGATTGCTATGATGATTCAATGGGGCTTGGCGGCAATGCCTCGCTACGGCCATCAGTTTCAAAGTAGCTGGAAATCTTTGCAAAATAAGATGATGTAGAAGAAATCATGTTGCAAGTCTCCACTCTTGCCACTTCCACCAAACCAGATGGTGATGGGAGGGTAAAAGTGCCCATCAGGGAAGGATCTTTAAGGAGACCTACTCCAACACTTTGAAGTGACAGTGGGTTTCCGTGTATCAACGGAATTCTTCCCATATCCTGTAAACTATTGGCAAAGAAGGCTAGCTGATCGATTACTGTGATTCCACCCTTGAAAGGGAATGAAATTGTATGAAAATATGTGGAAACAACAGTAGCCATAGCATACACCCAAGGCCTTCCTACTAATATATTGTAATCGAGGAGTCTATCAACTACCTCAACATCAACAGTAAGTGTCTTGCACCCTAGTTCGATTTTCAGGTTACTCAAAATCCCATATGGAGTGTATGTTCTTCCATCGAATGCTTTTAACGTAGTTGGTGATCGTGACAAGGGTGGTGAACCAAGAGTTTTCTAGCAGCTCATGGACATAACGCAAGTAGATTCCCCCTCATCAATAATAGTTCAGTGGACATTTTTATTGAGATCTTTTACTTGTATTAGGAAAGCTAGTTGCGCTAGTAACTGTGGTGAATATCCCGCATGGTTGAAAACCACAAGATTTGAATCCATAGGATCTATT
>APFE031478099.1:43074-89325 GCA_000404065.3 Pinus taeda | reverse complement strand
TCATCAGTCAACAGAGGTTTTTAACTCTCCTTCTATCTTCTCATCATCTTTCTTCTTTGTACCCAGATTCCACACCCTGCGGGGAATTGTAATAAGTGATGCTAGTATGATGAGTTTCTTGAATTTGTAACAGGGCTAGGATGTGGGACTCGATCAGCAAACGAGTACACATTGGAGTGTTTTTTTTATCCGGTTAATTATCCCTTCTTTTTCAGAGGCGGATAATTCTCTGGATTTTTTCACTCATTTTTACCCCAAAGCCGAGGTGGCGGTTTGAAGATTGAGCCCCTGACACATCTTAGTGTCTAGGGTCGATGTATATTACCATACTAGATCACACAAAAAGTTTCGTGGAATTTGGCTAGGTCTAAGTAGGATTTTTTAATAGTTAAAAATTTCCGCAAAACGGGATTTTTTAATTATTTTTTGTATAAAGGCATAAATAAGTGGCATTAGGAGATGCCTGGGGCGTGTGACCAGTCAAAATTCATCCTCAGAGGCCCAGCATTCTCCTAGAGCCTACTTTGGGGGTCAAAAAATGATTCATAGTCCCTCAAAAGGCAATTTTTCCAGTGACAGCGGCAAAAATGAAGAAAAAATTCAAAAAAAAAATAAACAATTGGAAAATTTTTTAAAAAAAATTCCAAAGTCAAAATAAGTCAAATTTTGACATGGAAGTCAAGCAGAAAGTCAAAGGTGACGTGGCAAAGAAATGTGGGGCCCACCACATGAAGTTTCAACTCAGCTCAACTCAAAGACAACAAAGGTCAAAGTCAAAGTCAAAGTCAAAGTTTGAGTTCATGAGGCAATGGAATTTTCAAAAGTGTAACTTTGATTTAAATTTAATGTTGAAGAATTATTATAAGCTAAAGTCAAAGTGGGACCCCACCTCACCATAGCTCAGCACAAACAAAAATCCGTACGCACAAGAGTCGTACGCAGGCCGTACGTAACTCAGAAATTACATGGTAAAAGCAATGTTTAAAGGTCAATGGAATGTTAACGTGGATATCCCAATCAGCATTTACGGTGGGCCCTCTCAAAGTCAGCGTTAGCATAACTCAGCAAAGGTTTAATACATAGCAGCTCCCAATCAAACCGTACGTACGGCAGTTCAACGTAACTCAGCAAGCAACGTAGACAGTTTACGATGGGCAGCCAATACTCTTAACACAGTCTACGTGGGCAGCAGTTAACGCTGGCCCACACACTCAGCAGTTTAAAATACACGTTGGCAAGCAGGTTACGTGGGCACTTCAACGCACATGTTCCAGGCAGCTTCAGCAGTCAGCAATGCATTTAACGCAGGACAGTTTACAACAAGTTAACTCAGCAAAAACAGCAGTTTATGTGGGCATACCCAACATTTTAAGAGCCAGTTAACAGCATGTTTACTCAGCAATTAACACAACAGCAGTTCATGTTCAGGTCAGAGAGTAGTTTAAAGCAGTCTACAGCCAGTTAACACAAGTAAATTCTACAGCAGTTCACATGTTCAGTTAACAGCAGTCTCATCAGCAGTTATCTTTAGAAATCAAGCAATCATAGCAGCCACTTGTCATTCTTCTTTGGCATTGGGATTGTCATCTAAGCCACTTGGCATTTCATTTTTCATTGGGATCTTCACATGATTGCCATTTGTCACTGGAATTTGCCTTGGGATTGTCTCCCATTTTCCTATTTATATGAGCCTTGGGCTCTTATTGATATCATAGAACGAGCTATTGGGCTGGCGGAGACTTTGCCGGATTTTGTATTCAGCATTCGTATTAATAAATAAAAGTCTTTGGGGTTAGCAGCTTCTCGTGTGGTGCATGCCTTGGTATATGAGGTATACTTGTGTCGTTTAATGTTCATGTGATTTTCATTTGCTATCTAGTTGTTTTTTTCATTTTGCCTGAAGGCACTATTGTCTAGGGAGGAGAGATCTGCAGCTATCTCAGATCTCTTCTGGGCTTGGTATATCTTGTACACTTGTTGTAGCTTGTCCATTCTCGGTTGAATGACAAGCTCAAATTGGTCTCTATATGCCAAGTTCCTTTTTGCACTAACAATTCGTTTGCAAGTGTTTTTTGTGTTCTCAAGCGACAGGTTTGCCAGCTCTGTTGGAGGGCGAGGACTTCTTCGACGGGAATAGTCACCTCCCAGGATACCAGGGATCCCACATGCTGTTCAAGCCATCAAGCTCTTAAGACACCAAAAAAAAGGATTTGCGCAAGAGGGAAGTACCCTGATCTCTTAGCTTCGTTTCTATTTTGAAAGTCAAAGCAAATTTTCCCTTTTCATTTAAAAGCATTCGTTTCCATTTTGAGCATAAAAAGAAGTACAAACAAAAATATTTTCCTTTCCGAAATAACAACGTTCTAAGGCACTGGTCATTTGTGTGGTACATGTTCATCGTATGGTTAATGGCTATTGTTTATATTTCGTTTTGATTTTAGATCTCAGATTGACAATTTTATTTAACGCAAAATAATCCTCCTAGAACTTTTCATCTTAGCTTTAGGTTTGACTTTCCATTTAGGGACCACCCCCCTTAGCTAGCCTAGGAGATAGCTAAAACGGAGAGAGTTGGGATCAGCGTGACAGCCCCTTCTCTGAGTTCCCTGCCACCAACCACACCTTGTGGGGTTGAAGGCTTTTCTCGCTAACTGTGTAGGTAGGTGCGGGCGGCAGGGTCAACAGGGTACAAGGTGACGCAATGAGTCTTTCTACAAGAAAGGCACAATTTAGGCTTGAGGCTCCATTAGGAGGCAATTCACTTTCTTTATAGAGACCTGTAAGATAAGGCACAAGATCTAGGGCTTGATTGGAAATTTGAGTGGTTGGATGGCCAAGGAGAAAGGGCTTCCAACAATGTATATCAGCAAGATCAAGGCACATGAAACTCTAAAAAAAGTCCCTAAGTTGAAGCAAGACTAGACTAGGGTTCACCATAGGGCAAACAACTAGGGAAAATAAAGTTATGGACAAGGTTGAAGTGGATGCCTACCAAAAGAAGAGATTATGTGGCAAATACTCTCCTCTTGATGTTTACACTCTTCAATGCCAAAAGTACTTTTTGCCTAGGGATTCACAACAAGCCCTAGTTATCAAACTTGACCTTAAAGGGGTTGTATTAGAAATGAGAAATTTATGGATAAGATATAGGATTGATCACCAACAAAATAGGTTAGTTCCTTGTTCCTTGGGAATATGGAGTCTATGATGTGATAGATGAACCAAAAAAATTGCTAAGGAGGCTGAATTCTTGATGCCCTAGCACCAAAAACCCTAACAACTCTCTACTCAAAAGATCAAGAAGTTTAATGGGGGAGCTAGTTAAAGTTCACCACTAGGACATTCATTGACATGTTATTTATGAGTAATGCATGCAATAGATCATCTAGATAGAATTCAATAAATTTTCAATAAATTACGGCACAATAGCAAGACCTAGATTCAACGTTATTCCATACATTAGACATGTAGAAAGATAAATATCGACAATAGGTTCACTTACAAGATAATATGCAAAAGGTTCCATCTATTGATCCAAAGAATAACTCCAAAGACAAACGATTTATCTCCAAATGTCAAAATGCATTCATAGATCTAAATTCTCCATAAGAAAGGAAGGTTGAATTCACTAGAGAGGCTGAAATTCTCAAGTTGTGGTGATGATTTTCTACAATGACAATCTCCTCTACTTATGTGAGGATTTCAAATGCCTAATTTAGCCTAATGCACATCAAAACAATAAAATAATGTTACAACCACAACTTAGGTCACAAACCAAGCTAGTAGCCAAGACAAAACTCATAAATCTATGAAATTTTGATTAATTGTTGCAATTATTAGTTATTATTCTCCTATCCTTTTAGATTTTTTGTCAACTACAATTAACTTTTGGCAAATACACAACTGCAACTTCACGGAAAATAAATGCTATTGGAATTAAGAAAATAATGCATACACACAAATATAGAACAATATTTTTTGGACAAATTTCCTTGGAAAACCCCGAAGGGAAAACCAATCTACATATGAGGGTCTTATTATTAATTCTTTAGCGAAAATATTACGACTACTTTCTTGACACTGACAAGCTCTAGAAAAATTATTTCTTCACCTTTGCAAGCTCCTCAGATATCTTGGAAGCTACTCGACCCGCCAAAATCAATTCAGCCTGCCTTTGAAGGTGATTTCAGCTCACACGTGTGACTTTGGATGAGAAACTCGACCCCCCGAGCAACTCACACTAGATGGGAAAATAAATATGGAATCCACTAGAAAATTTTTGTCTTTCCCAACAAATCAATTCTCTTGTGAAAATCAATATCTCCTCTGCAAATTTACTTGCTTTGAAATTTCACTGAGCAATTTTCTTTGCCAAACTGGGTATTTCACACCCGCTACTGGAGCAACTTGCACCTTTGGAAAATAAGGCTCCCACTGCAAAAAAACCGATCTCCAAATTTCCATTGAAATCTTTGTGAATAATCTCACTAGAAATATCAGTTGAAACCCTTGTCGTTGATGTCCCTGCGCTACCTTTGTGCCCTTGCTCTCGCTGCAAATATATGTCTCAATGTGTTCTCCAAATTCTAATCAATTTCCTCTTATAATCTTTCGTTGACAAATCAACGACCATGATCTAATCACAATCGATAGCTAAGATTGTCTTGACTCCATCAAGTGACTTTTCCTAATGTCTCTAGAGGAAAATCAATTTACCCCAATTAATACTAATTAATTAAGTTATTTCCCTAAGATAGACTTAGGAAAATTTAATTAATTGCTTAATCAAATCTAATTAGTGCTTTTTCTCGCGAAACAAATTTTGGGTATTGGAGAAAATGTGTTCCTTAGCCTTATAGACACCATAGAGATTAGAACACCTGTCTAAGCTACACAAACTAACACTCCCTCTTAGTGAGTTAGGTGTTTTACATAACACCCAACTTGTCATTGAAGAAGATGAACCTTGTCTTCCCCAAAGCCTTCATTATAATATCCACTACTTGCTCATTTGTAGGTACATACTGTAGCTGGACTATCTTGCGCTGCACACAATCCTTCATGAAGTGGTACTTCATGTCTATATGCTTGGACCTATCATGAAACACCAGATTCTTAGACAACGTGTTGCAACTTTGGTTGTCGTAGAGTATCACTGTAGTATCTACCCTGTGACCAAACAATGCTACTAGCAGCTTACGAAGCCATATGGCCTCGCATGTAGCCATGCTCAGTGCTATATACTTAGCTGAACTCAATGCCACATACTTTTGCTTCTTGCTAGAAACAACTCCTAATCCCTTGTTGAAGTAACACCCTCAAGTGCTTTCCAATCTATTGTGTTCCTTGCACAATTTTCATAGTATAGCCCACCAATCTGACACTATCACCTCAAGCATATTTGATCCCATACTCGACTGTGCCACACAAATACCTCAACACATGTTTAGCTGCTATCCAATGCACTCTCTTTGGCTCCACGATGAACTGAATCATAGAGTAAATTGCATAGGATATGTCTAGCCTGGTGTGGACCAGATACATGAGAGAGCCTATCAAATTCCTGTATAAGCTGGGGTACACATCCTTCCTTTTGGATGCATCTATTGTGAAAAATTGTTTACCTGATTCCTACTGGAACAAACTGATGATATTTCTCCTATTTTTTAAATTTCTTTAAACAAATTACTTGCGGTTTTCTACAACAAATATCGAAATACATACACTACAACCTACACAAAATAAACATACATCCCAAGGTCTCTTGGATATCCCTGGCTGCCGTGAGTTCGTGCGCTTGCCTTTTACCTCCTTACTACCCTACTACCCGCCTTCATCCGCATGAGGAAGGAACGAGCACCGGGAACAGAAAAGAAGCACCGGTAACTGAGACAGAAGAGGAGCCTGGTTCAAATAGCTCTGGTTCATATTGCCCTGGTTCAGATAGAAAACTTGTTGTTCCATATTGAAGCCCCTGGTAGTTTTTATAGAGCCCCTTACACAATTATTTTTGGACAATGTCCCCAAAAAAACCAAATGTGGGAAAACCAGTGCAACAGCAGAGGGTTTTAATTATTATACAGTAGTAAATCTGAGTACAAATCGTTGGATGCCCAAATTGGCTATCTGATACAGAGAAATTTTGGCAAAGAATTAGTGAGAAAAATCTCACACTAATTAGGGAGATCCGAGAGTAATCAGGGGTTGGCTAGATGGCCCCACGCAGCCTCTACGTAGCTTCTGTGTCAATCCTACGCAGATTTTCATCACACTAGCTGG
Source organism: Pinus taeda (assembly GCA_000404065.3). NCBI lineage: Eukaryota > Viridiplantae > Streptophyta > Pinopsida > Pinales > Pinaceae > Pinus > Pinus taeda. Next base: position 83,046 of record APFE031478099.1, on the reverse strand, counting down.
GTTCTGTGTCACCTCCTCTGCTGACCTCTTTCTCTCTTCTTGCTCTCTGTAAATTTGAATTTTTGGCCCTCCGATTGCACACCGCGACTTCTGGCACTGGATCTCGACTCTCCCAATTGGCTTTCAAACTCCCTTTGAAGCTCTGCGCTGCCTCTGCGTGGCACTGTGCTATGTCATTGAACTACTCTATGCCCTCTCTACTTTGCACTCTCCGGATCTGGAAAACTCTTCTCCGGACTATTATCCCTACTCCTCACTGCAAGAACACTCGATCGTACTCCGACAACTCAACGCTACTACTCTTGAGAAATTCGATCTTTGATCTCTCATTCAATGTGTTCTCCAAGTGCCCATAGAACTCCTTATAATATCTCGTTGGAGCTTCAACAACCAAGATTAAAACATAATCAAGGGTTAAGATTAACTAGGAGTTGATCCTTGTCTTCTTATAGAAGATTCGCACCTGATTTAATTAATACCCTTTAATTAACCCGATTTCCTAAGTTTAGACTTAGGGAACCATAAAAAAAGGTTAATTGTTTTAATTAAATCATCTCTAGGTGGAATTTTCCCAAATGATTTCTGGGTATTGGACAATGCATGTGTCTTAGCCTCTCTACAAAATCTCGAAGCAAAAGCACATCCGATGCTCAGAAATCAACATCTATCTTCCTCCAATTGTTGATCATGGGTGTAGACATGGCCCTGCAATCCTCCATCCCGAATCTCCTCAAGATCTCGATACAATATCTCCCTTGACCAAGGAAGATCTCACCATCTATCTGCCATATCTCCATACCTAGAAAATAGTGCATTAACCCCAAGTCCTTCATCTCAAACTCTACTGCAAGTTCCCTCTTGCACTCCTAAGTGAGCCCCAGTGAATCTGTCAAGAACAAGTCGTACACATATAGGACAAGAATGAGTACATCTCCTCCGACCACCAAGTAGTAGAAGTTACTATTTGCCTTACTCTTCGCAAGGCCCATGCCCTACAAGTATCTATTGATTCATTCATACCATGACCCAGGAGCCTACTTGAGCTCGTACACAACTCTCTTTAACCTATGCACGTTGGTCTCTCTGTTGTGTGTTGCAAAGCCCTCTTGTTGTTCTATATACAGTTCCTTCTCTAATTCACCATTCAGGAACGTCGTCTTGACATCCATATGATGGATTTGCCATCCCATCTGTGCTGCTAATGAGATCACGACTCATATAGAAGTGTACCTGGCCATAGGAGCAAATGTCTCCTGATAATCTATTCCCTCCTTCTAAGAGAACCCCTTGGCCATGAACCTAGCCTTGTACTTCTCCATTATTCCATCTGCACCATGCTTTATCTTATTGATCCAATGTGATCCAACTACTGCCCTATTTTTCGGTCTTGATACAACCTCTCGAACATCGTTCTACATGATTAAGGAATACTCCTCAACGATTGCATCCCGCCATACTTGCAGTTGTGCGACATTCTGATAATTGGAAGGCTTGCTATCAAGTAACTAATAGAACAATTCCATGTAGCCAATGTACTGCTCTGGTTGTCTCCATTCTCTCTTGCTCATCCTATGGGCCTCCACAAACTCGTGAGCATCTTTGAGTATAGCTCGAACCTCTCGATTCCTCTTGCCAACAGTGGAGTTAGGAATGTCCACCTCCATGTCTTCTTGGTTCATTTCCCTAATCTGCTACATTTTTTGCTCCATACTCTGTGAAGCCTTAGGAGAATTCACGCCTGATCTTGTGCTCATACTGGTCACTATACTAGTGCTATTCTACTGCCCTTGGTTTTGCTGGTGAATTCTGATTGCTTCTGCTAGTTGCTCACTCTGATATTCAACTGCTGGAAACTCTCTATATCTTTTGTATGCCTTTTCCTCCATGAATATGACATCCCACCTGACTATAATCCCCCTGGCCCCTGGGATGAATATCCTATATGCCTTCGAGGTCTCACTATATCCAACGAAATAACCTCACTTTTTAGTCTAATCCAACTTTGAATGTGTCTCACCTGGAATGTGACAGTATGCTAGGCAAGAAAATATCCTGAAATCACTGGCATCTGGCTTCTTCTTGGTGAAAGCCTCCTCGAGATTCATCTTTCCAAGTTCTCTATGTGGGACCCTGTTTTGAATATAAACTGTTGTATTGCATAAGATAGCACGGGAGATCCTGGTTATACACCATAGCTCACAGTGCCTCCGAAATCGACCATTTCTTCCTTTGAGAAACCCCATTCTATTGTGGGTTGTAAGGAAACTATCTCTCTCTCTTGATTCCTGCCCTGGTATAGAACTCCTACAACTCCTTGCTGGTATATTCCCCTCTGTTATCTGACCGAAGAGTCTGGATCTTTTTGCTTGTCACATTCTCCACTAGAGCCTTATACTCCTAAAAGAGACTGAAGATCTCATCCTTGGTCCTCAAGAAATAGATCAAGGTCTTCCTAGATAAATCATTGATAAAAGTACAAAAGTAATCATACCTCCTGAGACATTTCGTCGACATTGGCCCACATATTTCTAAGTGTACAAGGTCTAAAGTACCGTGCGATTTACTATCACTCCGTAGAAAAGATGCCTTGGCAAACTTCCCCAATGCACATACTTTGCATAGATAATCGTGCCTTATGTCGACCTCTAGAACACCTGTCACCATCTCATGAAGTAGTCTAAGTGCTCCATGATGAAAATGGCCCATCCTCCTATTCCATAACTCCCCCTAATCTCTTGGACTGCTACTTCTAACTAGTACCTTGGGCATGTCTAACTACAACCTGTATAACTAGTCGCTCCTCACAAAAAATACATAATATCCCCAATTTTGTGAGCATGGGAATTTTCCCTAATTTTGGTGATATTAAGTAAAGGGGCAAATATTATTTTTGAGAAAGGTGGAAAGTATTATTTTATTGGAGATTGGCAACAAATTATTATTTTATTAAAATGGAGGCAAGTATTATTTTATTGGATATTGGCGCTCTACTATCACTTTGTAGAAAAGATGCCTTGGTAAACTTCCCCAATGCACATTCTTTGCATACATAGTTGTGCCTTATGCTCACCTCCAGAACACCTGTAACCATCTCATGAAGTAGTCTAAGTGCTCCATGATGAATATGGCCCATCCTCCTATGCCATAACTCCCCCTAATCTCTTGGATTGCTACTGCTAACTAGTGCCTTGGGTGTGTCTAACTGCAACCTGTATAACTAGTCGCTTCTCACAAAAACTATGTAATAGCCCCAATTTTGTGAGCATGGGAATTTTGCCTAATTTTGGTGATATTAAGTAAAGGGGCAGATATTATTTTTGAGAAAGGTGGAAAGTATTATTTTATTGGAGATTGGCGACATATTATTATTTTATTAAAATGGAGGCAAACATCACTTAGTGGAAAATGGCTCCCACCAATAAAATAATAATTAAAAAAGGAGTCTAGAAGCGTGGGGAGAAATTATAAAAGGAGGATGGACTCATTTTCTAATCATCTTTTGACTATTATACTTCATATTTCATCTTCTCTTGGAGTTGTTTAGCAGAAAGGGTCAGAGTGTTGTTTAGCACTAGGAATTCCAAGCGGAATTCCACCCTTATTTCAAAGAATTTTGAGTGTCTCCCAAGTGAGGCAATTTGGGGAGCTCAATTCAGAGCTTCCATTGGGCATCATTGCAAGAGTTTATTCGGAAGTGCATTTTTCTTGGGTGTGGAGGTATTTTTGTGGAGCACATTGTGGGAGCAAGCATGGGTTAGAGGCTCCAAGATTTTGTAGGGAATTCTCTTATTGTTAGATTGGAGTTTGGACAATTATTTGTCAAGCTGGATTGGAGCTATTACCTAGGTCGATTTTTCTATCTTTTGGCAAAGGTGCAGAAGTTATTGACCAAGTGTTGCATAGGGGTTTAGAGAAGTGGAGCCGGGAGAGATAAGTGCTAGAGATAGGAGGTATTTCTTAGTGGAGAATTTATCCAGAGCTGGGAGGAATTTCCCGTGGTTGATTTGGGCATAATTCAATAGTATCAAAATTGTGGGGCGTTTTTTGGCCAGATTGGGCAATTCACACTTGGTGGCGGTCAACGAGGGTTGGTGGACTCAGCCCAAACCCTTTCTAGGTTTTGGTGGGAAGGATGCTACGCCCTTGGGATTATAGGTCTGCTACAAAAATAAACCAACAGCCAATGTGACATCAAATTTGATATAAATATCTGCTGAAAATTTGATATAAATTTGGCCTTCAAATCTGATATAAATCTCCACTGAAAATATGATATAAATCTGGCCCTCAAATCTAATATAAATCTCATATCAAATCTGATATAAATTTCCCCTAAAATCTGATATAAATATGATATAAATATCCACTAAAAATCTGATATAAATCTCTGCTGAAAATATGATATAAATCTGGCCCTCAAATCTGATATAAATCTCCTTTAGAAGCTTGATCTTTTGGATGATAAGCAACTTGGATATATGGCCTTGGTCGATGATTCGATTTGGAAATGAGTGGAGAATTTTTCCCCAATTTTGTACCCTAAGTCTTGGAAAATTCCCTTCAAATTTCGACTTTTAAAGCTTGGTACTCGGCTCTCTTGGAAACGATGAAAACAACTCTCTTGGAGATGGTATGGCCTTGCAAAAAACTGATTCAAATGATGTAGATTCCCTGCAATAAGCACAATGGAAAATCTGAAATAATCTCCCCAACAAGCTATCTAGGGTGGCACTTGAAGTCCACTGAAATTAGCTCATGAGATTCAGTTGAAACTCTTGAAACTCTCTTGTTCACACTGTCAAATAAAAATGATAGAATAGAATGCCTTCCAATTGAGTCCAATCCTCTATTTATAATTCTCCATCAAGCCTCCTCCTAGCTTCTAGATTCTCCTTTTTCCCTATTATTTTATTGGTGGGGCCCATTTTTCACTAGAAGACTCTTTCCTACCATTTTAAATAAAATAGTAATTTACCTCATTTCTCAATAAAATACTATTTTCCCGTCGTTCTCCAATAAAAAAAAATTCTTTCACTACCCAATAAAAAATTAGTTTGCCGCCATTTTCAATTAAAATAATATTTTTCCTTACTCCTCCAATAAAATATTATTTTGCTGCCATCCCATTAAAATAACAATTTCTCCCTTCTCTCACAAAATAATATATCCCCTTTTTAATATTTCCAAAATTTTGCAAAAATCCTAAATGATTTTTGCATGCACAAAAATTGAGAACATTATAGTCCTCCCCACCAAAAATTGTTTTTTCTCAAGCAATATCACCCTATGCCATTAATCCATAGGTTGGTTGAGCTAATGCTAGGGTCCCAAATATGCCACTAAACTATTCCCTATTGTTGATGCCACCATCACATGAACAAATCCTATGTCACCAGGGTCCCAAACCAACCTAATCTCCTCTTGCAAAATATCCTGCCATACCAGTGAGTTTTCCCATGTCATCAACAAATCACTAAATCCCAATGGAAAATCTAAATGATCTCCCCCTGTAGAAACCAGATCACCCTTCAGGGTAGATGAATCACAGAATCCTGTGATGCTCGGATCCCATGCCAGTCTCAAAAGGGTGCCACCATGTTGATGTTGCACCACTCATTGACAGACTACCCATCATGCATAGGCTGTATCCCTCTCTCCTAGAACTTCATGGCAAAAAATATGTGAAGACCAAAATCATCCTTCCCTGGCATCTCCACGATGTCAATGTCTACCCAATCATTGTCAATCGCGGTCCTGAACAACTACAGGATAAGTTTGCCTCACCATACAATGGATGTCTCAACGATCCCCCATCTGTCAAACCCAAGGTGAACTAGATCACCCTTTACCATGATCCTGCTCATCACAGATTGGAGTGTCCTATTAGCCAACTAAATCCCTAGATCCCATAGCCAGATTTGTTGTGGTGGAGTTCTGAGTACTGCTAGAATCCATTTGTGCCTCGTCTTTGGTCACTGCATGACATCCATATAACTACTCTATTTATCATGAATAGATCTTATGTGTGCTAAACTTCCCTGCGCTTTGCAGACCACACAGTGGCATTTGCTATCTTGCCTATTGTAGTCATCTCTCATCTCGACCACATGCCTCAACTAGGTAGTCTTCCTCTCAATGCCTTGTGCTCCATTTAGCTATCTCAAATTGACCTCTCGTGCCCTGCTGCTCTTGAGGCAAGCTTCAAGAGACAAGATCCAACCCCTCTACGACTATGCATGATGCTGGAGAGTGACAGATGTTGTGGCTCTGATGGGTATGTCCAATAACCTGTACGGATACTCACGACCAACCCTATGTCGAACCCACTCTCCAAACCTGGGTATTCCCACCTCAATGGCATGCTTGAAATCCTCGTCAAGGAGTCTCATTACTAGTAACACTCCCCTAGTTAGCAGTGTAGCCCCACACACTACAATATATAACCATGTACCCTTGTGCCCCTGGGATACAACTGTACCTAGTTGCAAATCTTTGTGCACCGCTAGACCTTGCTACACACGGTTACATCATTCTAGATCAACTGACATCCCTCCTGGATTGATGTGCTTGTCACTAAATGAGTAAATTCATTGTGATGTGAACCGTTCCTCCTACCACATGGTTTGCAACCCTACACACCACTTCGCACTACTGTGCTCCTCTACATACTGTTTCACATCGCTGCATACCCCTATACACCCTTGGGTTCCATAGTCTAAAATTGAGTCAGTAGGTATCGACTTGCATCTTGTTAGTACCGCATCTCCACTACCACACCTCCATAACCTCAGATGAGTGGACCTCCCCTCCTGATCCTCTTGGAGAGATCTGACAGACAGATTGCCCTAAGCGCTGATGCCAGTGTCACTAAAATGTTGCAACTAGGTGACCTTTGCGCCCCACATATCTACGAAGAATAATCATCCCCATACAATGCTCTATCTGGTGGCCAGTCGATGCCACCTCCTTTGATTAGCCCCTGCCATAGTATGCAAGTCATCCTATGACACCATGCCTGACCAATATTCCAGGACAACTCACAGTGTCTACCCATTGTCTTCTCAATCCATCTTATTGCTAGTGTTGCCCGAGCATCTGATGAAGACCTAAAAGTGCATGCATGATTAGTCTCCAGATCCACCACCCTACTAACGCCATTGCTAACCAAGTCCATGATGTGACAGGTAATCCCATCTGGATCCCAACAATATTTTCACCCTCTAGCCCCTCTGGTAATCCACGTCCTCTACTAAACTATGGCCATGGATGTATCCAACCTCCTAGCCTGCTCCATCGGGTACCAACTTTAGTACCTCTTGCCATCCAATCCCAAAGGAAGGATCGAATGTACAAGCTCCTATGTATAGAACAAGCCCTTAATACTGGTGTTATGCCATACTCATCTCAAGTCACTCGCTCTCGCTCACTTGGTCATCCAATATGATCTATCTAGACAACTTTGCCTCCCTCTGTCTGATGCATAGAGGTGGGCTAATAATGCTGAAATCCCCAACAATTTGTCTCTAAAGTAAACTGGGTTGAAGTCTCAACGTGTGCTCTCTTTGCTGCTCCTCGTCAATGGCTAGCCCAAAGGAAGGTTGCGCATTTTCCTCCATTGCGGCCTCAACATGAACCTCCAAATTCTCCTCCATTGACAACCCATCATGCAAAACATCCTCACCAGTCAGTTGTAGGTGGCTATCGTCTGGAAACTCTGTCATAGATCTGGATGCCTCTGTATCTATTGGCTGCTCACCGGTGGTGGATATGTCTCCTGGCACCTCATCAACCTGTTGTGCATTACTATCACTTGAAAACTCAGACACGACCCTAGACATCTCATTAATGGATGGCTTGACAGGTGCGTGCTCTACTCTCTTTACCAATGCCTCAACCTGCGCCATCGCAGGCCTAACCAATGGTGGTGACTCTGGAGTCACATTAGGCCGATCTATGTCTTGCTCACAATCCTGCATGCCCTCAGCGTCTTGCTCAACCTCCTCAAGTTCGTTATCAGTGCACCTGCACCCTAGGCCCCACGATCTGATGTAAGATCTTGTCCTGGTCCCATCATCTAACTTCTCTCGTCCCGTTCACTCCCTTTGAGGAGGTCTGGAGTCCTTCCGGTCAAATCTTTCTATGAGCCTCCATGTGAACTTTGTGTAGGATCTTATGCGTGCATGGACCAAAGTGATCAACCCTCAGTACCACCATGCCATAACATCTCCATCCAAATGCAAAGTGGCATATCTAATGGCATCCACCTCTCTCATGGGGTTTAGTTGGAAGTCTGTGTCTAGTTCATGCACCCATTTTCTGACATAACTCCTAGTTGATCCATCAAAGTGGGTGAGGGTCATTTTTGCCACCGTCTTTTGTACACCCTGCTTGGGCTGATCTCCTATATGTGATGTGAATGGATTCACTCTTGTGGCATGCTTATCTCTAAAGATTGTGTCATAAAAATGAAAATGGTCTGGGTTTATCCCCTTACTGCTACACCACTGGGCCCACATTTTTTTTGATCTTTTAGTTTCTCATTGATTTTGTTGATTTCCTTCCAAGCCTCTTTGTACTCCATCATTCTTGCGTCATTGGAATGTCCATACTTTCACCCATCATTGTGCATGCATGCTTACACCTTCATGATCTTGCTAGCTTTCCCATAGCTGGCCAAGATCATGCTCTGATACCACTGTAATGTTCCATCTCGGAAAAAATCCCGAAATGGCCACTATATTTTTTAGAGTTGTAAAGTTCTCCAGTGAAGTCTTTAGTCAAACAATTGGGGAAGGTATTGCTGTAGGTGTAATCCCTTTTTGGTGTGATACTGTAGATGTCATTTGTTAAATAGTTTCTTCTATTGGCTGTAGGTGTTTTCTCTTGTTATGGCACATGAAAATGAGATAGCACAAGATCAAATAGATCTTGATATAAACATCCCAACTCATACATAGAAATTACATAGTACCCAAAATGACATTTATCATTAAAATGTGCATGCAACAACCATTCAAATGTTATCTCTTCCTCAAGATAGACCCATAAATATGCACCAGCAAAATTACATTTAATTCATAACGAGATAGGTAAACATATAATGCGCAAAGAGCAAGGAACCTGATATGTATGACTGCCAATACAAGATGATGGGAAACTAAAGACTGATCGTTTGAGAAGGTAGATACACCCTTGTGAATATAGGTCTGCTACAGCAATAAACCAACGGCCAATGTGACATCAAATCTGATATAAATCTGGCCTTCAAATCTGATATAAATCTGGCCCTCAAATCTAATATAAATTTCATATCAAATATGATATAAATCTCCACTAAAATTTGATATAAATGTAGCCTTAAAATCTTACATAAATCTCCACTGAAAATCTGATATAAATATGGCCCTCAAATCTGATATAAATCTCCACTGAAATCTGATATAAATCTGGCCTTCAAATCTGATATAAATCTCCACTCAAAATCTGATATAAACATCCTTTAGAAGCTTGATCTTTTGGCTGCTAAACAATTTGGATCTATGGCCTTGGTTGATGATTCGATCTGGAAATGAATGGAGAAATTTTCCCCAATTTTGTATCCTTGGTCTTGGCAAATTCCCTTCCAATTTCGACCTTCAAAGCTTGGTACTCAGCCCTCTTGGAAGAGATGAAAACAACTCTCTTGAAGATGGTATGGCCCTGCAAAAAACTAATTCAAATGATGTAGATTCCATGCAATAAGCACAATGGAATATCTGAAATAATCTCTCCAACAAGCTAACTAGGGTGGCACTTAAGTCCACTGAAGCTCTAATGAGTTGCTTGAAACTCTCTTGATCTTCTTCACAATGTCAAATAAAACTGATAGAATAGAACGCCTTCCAATTGAGTCCAATCCTCTATTTATAATTATCCATTGAACCTCCTCCTAGCTTCTAGATTCTCCTTTTTCCCTATTATTTTATTGGCGATGCCCAGTTTACACTAGGATAGTTTTTGCTGCCATTTTAAATAAAATAGTAATTTGCCTCCTTTCTCAATAAAATATTATTTTGCCACCATTTTCCAATAAAATAATAATTTTCCTTCACTCCCCAATAAAATATTAGTTTGCTGCCATTTTCCATTAAAATAATATTATTCCTTCCTCCTAGAATAAAATATTATTTTGCAGTCATCCCATTTAAATAACAATTTCTCCCTTCTCTCACAAAATAATATTTCTCCTTTTTAATATTTCCAGAATTTTGCAAAACTCCTAAGTGATTTTTGCATGCACAAAAATTGGGAACATCACAAATAGAAAGTTGCAATAGACAATATCAGTGGAGGTTCAACTAGATTAATTTGTGGAGAAGTTTAGGAAAAACTTCTCATTAGTCTTATCTTTCTACCACCATCTCCAAGAGTGCATGGTACTTGAACAACGGCGCATTACACCACATGACAAAAGCAGTGTTGATAATATTGTTCTCAGCAAAATATTAGCGAGGGTCCTGAAAACATCTTTTCGGCAATATCGGAGAAAATATCGGAAAATATTGGCAAACATAAAAAAATATTTTTTTCTTCAAATTTTTAAACATATAAAGCAATAATGGTATTTAGCTGAGATTTTCAAAATATGGCGATATTTAGGTGAGATTTTCAAAATATTGCGATATTTTGCCGAGATTTTTAAAATATCGCGATATTTTCAAATCTGAAAATACCGCGATATTTACTTGCTGAAATATCGGTGCCTGAAAATCACGTGATATTCGTGTTATTTCATGAAATATTGCTGATATTGTCAACACTGGACAAAAGCATGGAAGCTGTTTAACAATTTGACAGAGAGACTAAAGGGATTCATGTGGATCTTGGTGATGATGCCAAGTATGCAGTGAAGGGAGAGGGAACTATCTTGTTTGAACTTGGGTTAGGAGGAATGTTAGAGGCCGAGGACATGCTCTATGTACTTGGATTGAATAAAAACTTGGTTCTAGTATCAATTATGGAGGACAGGGGATTTGTTGTCATGTTCTAGAATGAGGGAGTACTCATTCATCTAGAGGATTTTATCTCTAACACAATAGTATCCATCAAAGTTATAGAGGGAAACTTATGCTAAAGGATAAGCTTGTTTGGGCACTGGTACATGATTGATAACATTTGTGTGCTATGGCATAATGTAATGTCCCTTCTTGAATGATTGGCAGAGGGCCGACTCACTAGCTCATTTTCGACTCCTGTGGGCTATAGTCACAATGGAAAAATAATAAAGGGGTTCAATTAATAAAAAAGGTCATGGGGTCAGAATAACTTTATAAAGTGACAATAATAAAAGTGATGGAAAAACATTAGAAAGCAAATAAAAATGTAAAAGAGAGGGAAAGAAATTAAGATTGGAGAAAAAGGAAAATTAAAAGAGGAAATCGTTTTCCCTTTCGCCATTATGCATTTTCCTCTTTTGAGATCAGATTGGAGAGCTTGGTAATTCATCTCTTCATTGGACAAAAACTATTGGATGAAAACTAGTTGAGGTGAATGACCACCCACCTTAGTTGGTTGGAGAAGAGATCACTCAAATCTCTTCTCAGTTTAATTGTTTGGAGGTGATCAACACTGCCAGAAATTCTGGGATTGAATCTCTTGTTGGAGGTTCTTTTTAATCACACAAATCTAGATTGAACGTTGGTGGATCGTTGCATATTTTGACAGTGGTTAGTCACTCTTCTATCCCATGTGAGTTGACTACACAGTGAGGAGAATTTGCGTTGTTGTTTATGGCTATTTGTATGCACAAGAGGAGGGTTAATTGTTGTGTGTGGTTGTGACAGTGTATAACTGTGGATTGAGCTACTGTCAGGCTGAATGTGTGCTCCTGAAAACCATGTTTGCTGGGAGGATTGTTCTAATTGATCCATGGTTGTAGAGGAAAGTAAGAGGTTCGCATGGACACCATGGCCATCTCTGTGAAACTCAAATAAACTAGAGAACTATATCATGAAAATATCCTTCTCTTTTCGGAAACTCGACCTTCTCTCTACTAGTCGCACTTCCTTTGGAACTGCATAGATATGCTTTTGCACCTGCCTCTAGTGCCCTTCGTGGAACTCTCACTGCCTACTGCTTCTATTGGGTAACTCGCTCTACCTCACGGAAGTCCTCTAGAATCTGGCAAATGCATTGCTAACCCTGGAACTCACATTGGGTGAACTGACAAGTTTGCTACAACCTTTTGCTGCTAGAAATATTGGCCTCCTTTCCTATAAATAGAAAATTGGAAACTCTTTGAGAATAGATCAGAAAATTCCCTTTCTATGTGCTTTTCTCTTCCTTCCCTGCACAAATATGCAACTGCAAACCCTTGTTGCAAATATATGCACTCAGATCTACTCTACAAAATCATTGATCTGCTCACCGAAACCCTTTATCCGAAAAATCCACTGCTTGTTGTTGCTATTTCTAGACAAATCAAACTTTTCCTCCACTCTGGTTCTAGATATCGATTTTCTTTGCTAGCAATTCGCACTGCCTAGTTTTCCTAGAGAAAGTGCTTTTGATTTCCCTCTGAAACTACATGATCTCTCTTCTTTTGCCTCTGATCCTCTAATTTGATCAATAACACTCTGATACCATGTGAAATTTCCACGAATGCAACAACAATATTGTTGGCTTACGGGGTCCTGACCTGGGTTCAGAGTTAATTGCACCAAACAAAACTCTACACTACTGGGCCTTTCGGCATCAACTTGCGTAGCGTAGGTTGAAGTCTCACTCGAAACAGTATGGGGGGATGCTGTAACCAAGTTTCCGCATCCAAAGATCAGTGTGATATTTTTTATTGCCCTAGATCTTCCTTCACGTAGATCTATAAGACACTATGGCTCGATACTATAACTGCCTTTAAATAGCTTTCAAACCTTCGCGAAGGTCTATGATAGGCCTTTGCAGACCCTTGATAGAGGAATCAACGACTTACACGCACCATAAAATAACCCTAGATCTGAGTTCACTCAGATCTACTTAGGTGGTCAATAAACATAACAGAATGTATTATAATATTTGGGTAAGTACTTAACATGCATTTCGTACATTTAATAAGACTTATCCAATAGAGTTGCGCATCAATACATCATTATTTCATCACAACATATATCGCAACCATAAATAACAGAAGGAAACAGATAAACACATGAATTTCTTCAACAGTCTTCTTTATTGATCTTCAATATGAGGTTACAGACTCAAAACTGCCCTGTGCACTCAGCTGTAGGGGTTCGCGCATTCAGTTGCAGACTCTACTCTAGGCCTCTGCGCACTCAACTGCGAAGCCTTTGCCCTTCTATCTACTCGCTGCTTACTTGCCCCTTTTCCCTTTCTCAGACCTAGACTTCTATCTCTCTCTACGCCTTAGACTCTCTAAGACACACCTATTTATAGCTTTTTACATACAATCCCATGGTCTATGGACCAAGGGTGGATCTCAAAGCCGAGTCATCTTTACATAAACAAGGGGCTAAAACCTTTTTTGCCTTCTAACTATATACACGCTTTGCATCCACAAATTGCGGAGACTTTACATCTTTTACCAAAATTTACATCAATATTTGGGTTTTTAACCCCAAAATTGACCCAGGGGACCCCATCCCAATAGGCCCCCAACACAAAGGTCGTGACTCGCCCTTGAGTCACTCGACTGGCGTGGTGATCTTGCTACGAAGATCCCCCAGCTCCACTTGCACAACTGCAACCTCGACAGTGCTCTGTGTAGCTGCCTGCTTAACCTCTTCTACAAGCTGCTTTGTAGTTAGTCCTTCCGCGGCCAGCTTGATCTTTTGTTGTGTTTGCTGCAAGCCTGTCAGCTTCTCCTGAATGTTGGTTGAGACCTGGTAAGATTCTTGTAACTAAGGTCCCAACCTAGCCTTAAGCACGACTTCCTTCTTCTGAGTTGCTTCTACCTGTGCGAGGAGATACTTCCCTTCCTGCAACTTGGCGAGGCACTGTGTTATAGCAATTGAGCACGTCGTCGCCTTGACCTCGTCATACTACTTTTGGAGCTTGCGAATCTTTGTATTCAATATCTGCAAATTTGGGTCTTCCTGCAGAGTCATTACCAACTCCATTGCCTATTCAAACAAGGTTGTACAGTCAGTGACTGCGGCATCTAGAGTGGCCATCCCTTCCTTGATGGCGACTTTGCGCTGCTCCCTGTCCTTGGGTGGAGTCATAGGCTGTAATTTGAGCTGCATCTCCGTGATCTTCATATTGAGTTCGAATTGAACTTACCCAACTTCCGCATTCACCTCGCGCATGCTTGTAGCTAATTTACGGATCTTGGCTTCTGGCTGTGCGTCCTCTGGGATGTGCAACTTCGACACTGTTTTGTACGCCTTTGCTACCACGGCCTCCAGCCTGGAACTCTCTCCCTGTATTGTATCTTTATCCTTCAAGGCCTGTGTTTTCTCAATGAACATCTATTCATTGTTCACCTTGTATTCACTTATCAAATTGAGAGCGCGTTGCTCTCGAGCTCTCAATTCCTCCATTATCCCTGCTTGCAGTGCATGAAGAAATTCATTGGAGAGTGCTGCAATGTTTAGCACAATGTCCTTAAGGGTACTTAAGATGATTTGGTCATCGACCGATTCTGCGCGTAGGGACCCTTCTGGTAAAGCAACTGTGCAAAGGTCCAATGTCCTGACCAATTCAGTAGCCTGACTAGTCCCTGGTGCCAGGCACACTTGTGCGGCACTCGCTTGACTTGTGCCCACCTATATCATATTGGCCTGGATCTGCAGCTCATGCAGATCCTTTTGGACGCTCCCCAGCGTCTGCATGCACTGCTACTCGAACTGCTGCAACACTTTAGTGGTAGTGTCTCAGATTTTGTCGCCTATTTCATTGAGATCGCCCTCCATTAAGACCATGGGATCACTTTGCACCTTATCTGATTTTTTCTTTTTGCGGGGCCCTTCCCGTTGCTCATGTCCGCGCTTTTTGAATCAAAAGGTGGTGCTCTACCCCTCATCTCCTCCGCCGCCCTGTTCAGATTGTCCCTCCTCCTCAGTCGCAGGTGAAGGGGATTTACCACTTCTTTGTGACTCGCGTTGTTCCTGCTTAGCCTGCTCCTTAGTAGCACACTCCTTTTCCATCCAAGACTTCTGTGTGGCTTCCTTCTTCCGCTGCGCGACCAACTTTCCGTAGCCTGCTTTGCTGCATCCTTCCATTTTTTCAGCTGAGCTGTCCACGCCCTTACTGGTTTCGGCATCCAAATCTGATGGGGCGTGCCACTCTGCTGGCCAACACTTGATCACCTCCTAAATGTCATGATCGGTGACCAAGTATGGTAAACTGTACCATTTCTGTTGTGGGTCCTTTTGCACCTAAGTTTAGATGTGGTGGAAGTCAGCTTTGAACGCGCATACACTAACAATTGCTCGTACAAGGTTGGGGACAACCTTGGGTGCTGGTTGATGGCTATGCGGAGGCTTGATTCCATCAACACCCAGAATATTTTGGTTTCAGCGACCTGCGCAGGGTCCTTCATGGCCCAGAGTGAGGCGAGTTGCGCAATCTTCGACAATCCTTCCTTCAACAGAGGAACTAGTTGTCCTCCGACAGCTCCCATGCAACCAGCACGATGGAGAGCAACAACCACACATAGTGGAATGGCTTGGTCTCATCTTGGACCTCATGACAATTCGCGAGGAATTCGTTGCATAGGTACCTTGACCAGTTAAATTGCACACCCTTCGCGCATTGTGTAGCTAACGAGACCACAAGTGTCGGAACTTCGTCCGCGCGACACTTCCTCATTACCTTTCTTGCCAGGATTTGTATGGCAATCTGTACTGCAGGATCGGTGATAGACATGATTGAATATCCATGCGGAGTTTTTACAAGTGCAAACTCCTTCATCTTGTCCACCAAATCTTTTTCTTCTGCCTTTCCACCAAATTCCTTGGCCAGATTCAAGCCCTCATGTGGCAGGTGCGTGATCCTATGGATGAGCATGTCAGTGATAGGTATAGGCCCTCCTAGCCACAAGCACCCATCATGCACGAGAGTAAGTAATTGCCGCACACAGGTGGTATTGATGGTGGTGCGGTGATAGTGGGGCACCCATAACAGGTTTAACAACCTGGAATTCTCCACTCCGCGGATCCATTCCACTGTCTCTAACTCGGTGACACCTAAATCCGAGTAGTAAACACGCTTCATATAATTTATTGTGGCAAGGTGAGGGAACTGCTCATGGTCTTCCAGGTCCCAATATTCCATCTTTAGCAGGGGGATCCGCACAAGGCGCAAACTTTTTAAGGGGACTTGCTCCGACAGCAGGGGCGTAGAAATCGCAAAATTTATCGGAGTCTGGGTCCTTGGTGACCTTTGCCTTCCCCTTGCGCAGAGGAATATAGTTAGGAAACTTTGACAAGGGCTCCATTCCCTCAGTGTATATATCCTTGGTGCCCTGTCCTTCCTTGGCCTCTAAATCAACAACCTTCTCGGGTTGCTTGTCTTTCTTCTTCTTTTGAGTTGAAGAATGTTTCCTGGGTGATTCGTAGCCTGGCACCGACTTCTTCTGCTTATCCTTCTTCGGCTTTTGGGTTTCTCTAACAGGGGTAGGCTTCGGAATATGCGACCTTGGCACCGTAGGCACAGGAGCCAGAGCTTCCATACTCACTACCTCCGGAGCAGCTCCTTCAGACGCGATATCTCCCCCATTGCTCACAGTCTCAGTAGGGCTTCGACATAACATGGTGTCAAGGATAAACTTTTGGTTCAACTTTGGTAAATTAGCAAATGCAGGACTTGCGACCAAATCCAAAAAAGAACGAGTGGTTCATAAGAAACAGACAACACAACTCAAAATATCTAAGTGTGCAAAGTGTTCTCTGTTGGACTGGCACGTGTAATTTATAGGGGTTTTTGAATTCAAATCTGACCGTTCCCCCCAAAATTCGTTCATTAATGTTGTTTTCGCGGTAGATATTCAAGATTTTGGCCTTAAATGCCGCCAGCCCGCTCTTCTTAACCGTCTTTTGGCTGTCAAATCATGAATAGTGACTCCAATGGTCACTTTCCTACTGTGCTGCGTGACAACTCTGTAATATTTCTAATTAGCCATGGCTAATTGGAATATTCGATTTGCTCAATTTTTGCCTTCTATAGTTATTTATAAATAAAAAAAGTGAGAAAAGGGGACATAACTCACTTTTAGAATAAAAGTCACTTCCTAGTAGCACAACGTTGTGACTTAAAGGGGAGCCAAGGGGGCCAAAGGGGGACGCAGAGATGGAACCCACGCAGACACTTGGAGGGAGTGCGCAGAAGGGAAGAAACATGTGGCAAGAGAGGAATTACGTTGGAGGAGGTGAGCCTTGGGATTGAGAGAGGCAAAGGCTATAAAGGAGAGAGAAGCCCCCTCATTTTGATCATTCGATTATGTGCATTTGAGCTAGTCACTTCGACTTAGAGAACGTTGGCTGTTTAGCTAGTCTGCAGCACTGTTTAGTGCATTGAGTGTCTCCGTTCGGAGATCTCACCCTTAGCCTCGGGGGACTTTGAGTACCTGCTCGGCAAGGTATTTCCATCAGTGTTTTGGTAGTAGTTTCATCAGCATTTCTGGCAGGAGGATTGAGCATCTTGGAGGATTGCATAGCACTGAGAGGGATGACGTAGTTCTTTCTGGCAAGAGTTCTAGCTTGAGGGTTGCAGTAGTATTTGTGTTGGGAGATTGAGCAGGGGATCAGCCCTTGCATATTGGAGGGTTTTGGCAGAGGTTACAGGCAGATTTCTAGAGGGTTTCATTCAGTGGCAGCGCAGAGCCTTGAGAGATTGCGCAGAATCCCAAGGGGGTGATTTTCAGGGGTCGGCCGTTCTAGGAAAGCTTTCTGGGTTTTTCTGGGTTTGTTGAGTAGAGTCTGATTCCAGAGTTTCAACCTTTTCTGAGGAGGGGAACAGCCCCAAATTCTCATTCGATTTCCAGTAGTAGTAGTAGCACGACAATTTTCCAGCAGCTGGGACGCAGATTAGTGTGAGGCTATTCCTTTGCAATTATGAGTGTATTTCTTCACTTGCCTTGTGCAAGTTGAGGTGCCACCTTTCTGATCACCTCCTGTACTCATTCTATTGCTCAGTATAATAAAATGGCTTAACATTTCTTGCTGCATTTCTTGAGTATTTGTTTACGTTTCATGTATACATTGTTGTTTGCTACACTATCGTTATTTCATCTCTGTGAGTTTTCCAGCTATTATACCACTTGTACGTTTTTCTGGTTGGGGTTTGCTGGTATTTGAGAAATATTCCAGGAAAGGGATATTACAGTGGTATCAGAGCATAGATCTGGCTAAGCCTGTGGAGCTAGCAATCTATGACACCGGGGAAAAGCCTTACATTTGTTACAGAGGTAGGAGATACAGAGACACTGGGCGTAGGTTGGAGAATACCTACAGAGAGGGAGACTGTGTTTCGGTGGTGGACACAGAACAGGAGGAGCCTGTGGTGGACGTAGAGCAGAAGGATCTGATGGTAAACGAGGACAGGAAGAGATTTGCATATATGCTCCTCAAATCGGTGCAGGATTTGTTGAGGCAGATTGAGGTAATAGGGAAGAGATTCACGGCAGTAGAGGCCAGACAGCGTGAGAGCCCACGGGTTTTTCAGATTGGTAAGGGATTGGGTGCATCCTATCATTTGCCAGAGCAGCGTGATATTGCGCAGCCGGTGGCTTTGCATGCCCCTACACGCTCTACCATGCCCATGTTCTTAGGAGCAGACACGGGGGCCAGAGCCCAGCAAGAGGCAGAGCCCGGTCATATGGGTGATTATTTTGCAGAGTACCAGGCCTATGGGCAGGAGTTCAGGGAAGCCCTCTCATTCAGAGACTTTGTTCAGCTCCAGCGGGATAGTAGACCTCGCGACCATCACAGGGAATACTGACATTACCATGATGGTGACACCCACCGTGCAATGAGTAGATTTCACTTTCCTGCGTTTGATGGTTCATCAAATAGTTCGGCAAAGTCTTGGGTGGAGAAGTTGGACATTTATTTCCAGCTTAACCAGATGTCGGAGACAAAGGCCATCAAGGTGGCAACATTGCGTTTGGATGGTGAGGATCAGGATTGGTGGTTTCATGGGATGGTTACACTCGGACACTCCACATTTACGACATATGCCGAGTTCACCAGGAGATTGATGGAGCGATTTGATCGAAGGGATCCAGAGCAGCATTTTGTTGAGTTGATGAGGCTCAAACAGACAGGGAGCCCAGAGACCTACATTGCAGATTTCTTGAGGGTCTCAGTGATGGTGCCAGATCTATCCACGACGCGGAGGATCTATATGTATGTTGAGGGGTTAGCAGAGCCACTTCTGGGTTTAGTCCGATCCACTAGACCAGCCACACTCCAAGACGCTATTAGCAGGATCTAGGACTTACAGGATGTCTTACTAGGACCAGGACACCTTACCCCCAGAGACAGACTTTCCAAACTAAGGGGAAGGATGTAAGGATTCCACCTCCAAAGGGGAATCCAGGATGAGTATAGATTGACGACGATGCCAGGAGGGAGCTGAAGAAGCGGTTGTGCTTCACCTTTCAGGAGTCGTGGGTGCCAGGACATAGATGTGCTGCTGGCAAAGCACATTTTATTGAGGTCTTCTCTGAGATCAGTGGGGAAGAGGATGATGAGGATGATGTGGAGGCAGGAGATAGTCATGCCGTGCAGGGACCTTTGCCACCTCCACCACCAGCAGCAGGTGGTGCATCTTTTGCACCTACCGAAGGGGCCCTTGCAGCATTGCGAGGAGTTCCCAAGTATCTGATGCTACACCTACGGGGGACAGTACGTGGCCAGCGAGTCTCAGTTTTGGTTGACAGTGGGGCAACCCACAACTTCATCGATGCACAGATGGTTGAGCGGAGAGAGCTATCAGTGACGATGGGCACCTACACATTGACTGACCACTTTTTCGTGGTCGATATTCCGGACACCAACATGATACTGGGTGTTCAGTGGCTCATCACTTTAGGGACGGTCACGGCAGATTGGAAGACCCTAGAGATGGAGTGGGATGATGAGAAGACAGGGAGGCATGAGAAAATACGGGGACAACACACATATCTGCCTCAGACTGTGTCAGCTCATCAGATGGAGGCAGTCTTCCGGAAGGGAGATGTAGAGTGGGCAGTGGAGCTACATGCATTAGAGGCAGGGACTACAGGGCAGACGGTGCATCCAGAGATACAACCTATCTTGATTGGTATGCCATAATGTTTGGGGAGATTCCGCCGAGACAGCCATCGGACCGGGTATTTGAGCACACCATTGAGCTGGAGCAGGGTATACAAGCAGTGATTACTACCCCCTATAGGCATCTCAAGGCCTATCAGGATGAGATTGAGCGGGCCATTCAAGAGTTGTTGGCTCTTGGGCACATTCAACTAAGCACGAGTCCTTTTGCTTCTTCCATGGTGTTGGTGAAGAAGGACGACACATTGAGGATGTGCATTGACTATAGGGCCCTAAACAAGAAGACACTGAAGAACAGGTACCCCATGCCCAATATCGACGAGTTGATGGATGAGTTGAGAGGAGCACGGTTCTTCTCAAAGATTGATTTGAGATCTGGGTACCATCAGATTCACGTGAAGGAGCAAGACATTCCCAAGACCGCTTTCAGGTGTCACTATGGGCACTTTGAGTTCTTGGTGATGCCCTTTGGGCTAACCAACGCCCCTGCCACATTTCAGTCCTACATGAATCACTTCTTCTGCAGTCACTTGAGGAAGTTTGTGTTGGTATTCTTTGATGACATTCTCATTTACAACAGGACTTGGGAGGAGCATCTCCAGCACATTGAGACAATATTGCGTATCTTGCAGGAGCAATAGTTCTATGCCGAACTCTCCAAGTGTGAGTTTGGGTTGACGGAGATGTATTTGGGGAACATCATAGGAGTGGACAGAGTGAGAGTCCACGAGGAGAAGATCAGGGCCACTAGAGAGTGGCTGGAGCCAAGGAACGTGACAAAAATCCGGGGATTCATTGGCATTTGTACTTACTACTGGAAGTTAATCAAGAGTTTCTCACAGCTTACTGCACCCTTGACAGATTTGACGAGGAAGGGGGCTTTCAGTTGGTCAGATATGGCGCAGCGAGGCTTTGACAAGCTCAAGGAGGTTATGAGTAGCTGCCCAGTGCTTGCATTGCCAGATTTCACATAGCCATTTGTTTTGGAGTGTGACGCATCAGGAGAGGGGATTGGCGCAGTATTGATGCAGGGAGGTCACCCTATAGCCTATGAGAGTCGGAAGCTCCTTCCACACGAGAGGTTGTATTCTATATACGACAAGGAGATGCTGGCCATCATGCATGCATTGGCCAAGTTCCGACAGTATTTAGTGGGTAATAGGTTTAGGGTGAGGACTGATCACAACAGCCTCAGATTCTTTTTGGAGCAGAAGTAGCTACAGGAGAGGCAGCGGAAGTGGATCAGCAAGATCCAAGCATATGACTTTAACATTGAGTATGTCAAGGGTAAGAACAACGTGGTAGCAGATGCTCTTTCACGTAAACCTGTAACGTTGTCTCTTATGAGCTTGGACACAGACTGGAGGGCTCGATTCTCAGTAGAGTACTCCGAGGACAGGTTTGCATGTGAGGTTTTAGATGGGTAGGTGGCAAATGACAGATACAGGGTGGTCAATGAGATCATCTATTACAAGGACCGGATCTTCTTGACTTAGGGGTCTCAGCTCAAGAAGAAGATACTACAGGCATCACATGATTCACCATTGGCAGGCCATCAGGGGTTTACCAAAACCTACAGGGCCATTAGAGAGAGGTTCTCATGGAAGGGCTTCAAGGAGGACGTACTCCAGCATATCCGGGAGTGCGATGTTTTCCAGAGGAATAAGGGAAAGATGAGCCATCCCGCGGGATTATTGCAGCCTCTTCCCATTCCGAAGGGGAAATGGGAGAGTATTTTGATGGACTTCATCGGAGGGTTGGCCATGGTACAGGGCAAGGATTGTATCTTTGTCGTCGTTGATCGACTGACAAAGTGCGCACATTTTTTTTCCATATCCGCACACTATACATTAACACAGGTGGCTGAGTTGTTCTTCAGAGAGATCTTTAGGCTACATGGTCTTCCTAAGACAATGGTCAGTGACAGGGACAACCGTTTCATGGGCGGGTTTTGGTAGGAGCTTTTCCAGTTGGTGGGGACAGAGTTGACACCGAGTACCAGTTATCACCCACAGATGGACAGGCAGACAAAGATAGTTAACAAGTGGCTGGAGGGCTACTTGCGTAACTATGTTAGTGGGTAGCAGTGAGCATGGATGAAGTGGCTGCATCTGGGGGAGTACTGCTACAACACTACACATCACATGACCATTGGTATGTCACCATTCCATGCCTTATATGGGTATCATCCTTTATCTTTTGCTGACATGATGTTTGGTGATAGCAAGGCTCCTAGAGCCAAGATTTGGATCCAAGAGAGTCAGGATATCCTCCAAGCTCTTAAGGATAACATGGCTACAACACAGAACCAGCAGAAGCTGTATGCCGACAGGGGTCGAGTGGAGAGACAGTTTGAGGTAGGGGACATGGTCTACCTATGATTATAGCCATACCGACAGTCGTCACTGAAGCAGAAGGGGGCTGAGAAGCTCAAGCCCCACTTTTATGGGCCATACAGGGTGATACACAGGTTTGGACAGGTTGCATATGAGTTGGAGCTGCCCCAAGGCAGCAAGATTCATAATGTTTTTCATGTATCATGCCTGAAGAAGGCATTGGGGCAGCAGGTGATAGTGACAGATGAGCTACCACCCATGGATGATGAGGGGCATTTGGTGTTGTAGCCGGAGGCTATTATTTATACCAGGGAGAGGCAGCCGCGGAGTAGGACAGTCCGGGAATTCTTGGTGAGGTGGAAGAATTTGTCGGATGAGGATGCCACTTGGGGGAGTGAGAAAATCTTGCAGCATCCATCACTTCAGTTGCTTGAGGACAAGCAACATTTTGCTCCGAGAGACTGTAATATTCCTAATTAGCCATGACTAATTGGAGTATTCGATTTTGCTCAATTTTTGCCTTCTATAGTTATTTATAAATAAAAAAAGTGAGAAAAGGGGACATAACTCACTTTTAGAATAAAAGTCACTTCCTAGTAGCACAACGTTGTGACTTAAAGGGCAGCCAAGGGGGCCAAAGGGGGACGCGGAGATGGAGCCCACGCAGACACTTGGAGGGAGTGTGCAGAAGGGAATAAACATGTGGCAAGAGAGGAATTACATTGGAGGAGGTGAGCCATGGGATTGAGAGAGGCAAAGGCTATAAAGGAGAGAGAAGCCCCCTCATTTTGATCATTCGATTATGTGCATTTGAGCTAGTCACTTCGACTTAGATCATGCTGGCTGTTTAGCTAGTCTGCAGCACTGTTGGAGCCCACCACGGAGTATGGCGGAGAAAGAAATGGATGACAGAATATGGGGTTTGAGGATGAGTAGAACGCAAGGATAGCGGAATGAGGGTTGCACGCCGAGAAAAGAGAGTCGTGGGAGTGTTGTAGCAGCATGAAGTGTGGAAAGAGTGGTGATACAGCAATCCCACAACCTGCTTAAAAATTTCAAAAATTTTCTTGTAACAAGATGAAACCCCGAGCAGCAAAACTGTACACCTACGGAAAATTGGTTCTGAGGCTAGATCTTATCCTCCAGGGCCTAGATCTGGCTTCGAGATTGAACCTCACCTTCAGATCTGCAACCTACAATGATAAAAAATGCCCAGAAATAATATATGCAAGGATGAAACTAAAAACCCTAAAAACCAGCTAAATAATTACAATATCCACAAGTTAAAGGCTCTAAGTAGCCAGATCTGTCATTATGCCACACATATATCTTTAAAATTTTGAATTTAAGATGAGGTGCTTCAGAAAACCCTTCATGCATCCACAACAAAAGTTCTAATGATAAGCCCGGGATCAAAACCAGCTGGGCTCTTTAGAAAATGCTATTCGGGAGTTGGCTGGTCCAACTGAAGACTTCCCCGAACGCTCGGTGATCTCAAAATCAAGGATTTCCTGCACAACTTAATTTAACCTTTAACATAGAGAGAGAAAATGACAATAAAATTCAGATCTAATGGAGATACCTCCCATTATATTCAGAAATTAAGCTATCATTCAAACCCTAGTGACCAAACAAGATACCTGTGCTTAAATCACTCTTCAATAAGCTATTAACAATGACTGAAAATAAATTTATGCATGAAAATAAGACATCTTACAACATTTCCATGAAGAGTAACACCAGCAGAGATTAACCCCAAAGTCTTTCTTTATTGCACGTGAAAAATGATTACAAGAGAGCTTTCACTTAGCACACGACTCAAAGGTCGAATCCTCTCAATTGACAACTAACCTCCTATTTAAAGAAAAATCTCCCATGGCTAGTTTGAGCGATCCTTGTCAAAGTGCTCTCGACTGTCGATGAAGATCAAAATATCTTTTAATCTCATCCATCGAAATTTTAAATATTGAGGAAATTTCGAATTTTTCAATTAAATATATTTAATAAATTCAAGAAATTAAAATTTTGCATTTATTTTCTCAAAACTTTGACTTTTACTTACCCTAGGGACCTAAGACATAAAATTTAACAAAATAATCAAATAATCTTAGTCCCTGGACCAGTTAAGATTTTTTTTTTAAGGATCCACGAATTTTACCTTTGGAAAATTTAAATTTAACTAGGACCTAGGACCTATGAGGGGCTAAATTATTTTTCTAACCCTCTAGACATTTTACATCATGATTTTTACATTTTTACATCTTAAGGGGGAAAATCCATTTGATATAGACCCTCACAGACTACCCAATTTTGCGACACAAATATAATCTAGCAAATCAAGCAATTTGTAATAAAATAACCTAACCAAATAGTTTGGATTATTCCCAAATCAATTTTACATAGACTCGATTTAGGACACTAGGACTCCCCTAAGATTCTAATGACAAAATTCATTCCGGCTTTGGGTTTAGGCTGAAGGAAAAATCTGCTGATCATGGATCGGTGAGACAAAAAACCTTCCGGAACGTAGATCATCACTAGAAAATTAGGTTTACCTAGGCAATTACATACATGACACAGATCTGTTGATATTATTTACAATTTACACATGCAGACCAGGTTTACAACATAACATGATTAGGCTGAAGATGGTAGTTGAATGGCACAGACATGTCGATCAAGCGCTATCCCTTTAGTGAAAAAAGGGGTTGTACTGCTATGGGTCGTTGACACGTAGTGGTCAACATTTGGCTCTACTTGGGGACATGTTGCTGCACTGTAGGAGTGTGAAAATCCAGACTCTGCATCCATGCAAAACACAACAAAACATAAGTAGCGTCCATCCAAAAATAATCATATAACATTAAGCACAGGAAAGATATAAGCTCTTCATTTATTAACTATCTAGTAACATGAAAAGTAAATTTAATCCTAAAACATAAATGAAATGATGAAAAGACAAGGAGTAGGGTTAGGAATACAGAGGATGCCCCATGGCATCAGATGCGTTCAATATAATGTATACTGAGCATTTGCCTGCTTTCAGGAAAATCTATCGGCTGCTTCTCGGATGTGCCATGTCCAATTCTGCATACGGTAGGACTTTTTCCTATCCGAAAATCAATCTGCTTACGACTATCTGATGCATCAAATCGCTTTCTCATTCTCTTTCTCTTCATTTTTTCTTTGTGGCAGGGTGTATCACTAATGGCATGGAACCTTATGCTTCAAAACTCTCAGATGAAGTTGTAAGATATGTGTGACATGTCTTTCTTCATCTTGCATCTGATTTTTATTGTTTTCTGTTTTATCCGAGTCACCTTCAATTAACCACTTTTCAATGGAACCAATGACCTCCTCATAATAAGATGGAGCTTGTTGCAGTAGATAAGTAGGCTTCTAATCTATTGACATCTCCTTGTTCCTTTCATCCTTTGACCGATGTTGAAATTTCTGTACCTGTACTGTTATGACATCCATCTGGTTAGAGTGTTCAACCTTCAAAGCATTGATTTTCCTGGCATGGTCTTCCTCCATGCTCAATAAATTATTCTGAAGACATATCTGACTAGCTTCTATATCTTCTATTACTTTATTGTTCTTTTCCTTTATGGTCATCAAGCAATGTTGCATAGAGTTTATCTCTTTCTTATGATTTGCTTGCATGGTAGCCAACTGATTATTATAATTGAATGTCATGATAGTCATTTCTTCATCCATAGTTAATAACTTGTTTTGCATAGAATTAATTTCCCTATCATGATTTCCATCTCCTTATCTCGCTTTTCCAGGTGGGTGTATAAAGTTCTCATATCATTGACGTAATCAATTACCAATTTTTCTTGATTAATCTCCATATTTTTTACCAACCGCATTAGTTCTTCTATAATTTGCTTCTGATTTTCCTTTTCATTGTCGACACTGATTTGACAATTTGTCCCTACTTTTCCACTATCATGGATTTGATCTGCAACGGAACAGGTGGATGGCACATTCTGATATGGAGAATTGTCTTGAAATCTTTCATCGACAGTTGAATCCTTCACAAAATCACTTTCATTCTGTTGTATAATTTTAGGGGCACAAGGCGAGCTATCTTGATGACAATATCTATCTTTAAAAGCATGAACGATGTCTTGTAAAGAAGTGAAAGAATCTTCAGGGAAATTATTAAACCAATTCAAAGCATCACCCTCTAAAGAAAAGACAAATAAACACATTTTGACATCTTCATGATCATACTGAGGAGAGCTACAGTATATGAGCATTATACAAGAAAACCTGCATAGATGCTTTCTAACAGCGACTAAACCACCACCCGAGAACAAAGACAATTTATAAATGGCCGCTCCCGGGATATCATAGAGAACATCAGTAAAATGACACGGGGTAAACGAATAATCCATGATGAATCATGAGGGACCAAATGGATGATAAAGAGAGACCTCTGCTAAAAAAAATCAAGAGATCCGCAAGAAGCTAGCTTTGAGAAGAAATTCTTGTAGAAATGAAAGAAGTGGAGTCGACACTTAAACATGAATCTAACTCTAGGATCCAAAAGGCAAGAAACGACCAGATATAAGGGAGGGCTTCTTGTCTAAGAAAAAATAAATGAAAAGAAATGGAGTCGCCACCCAAACAAGAAACAAACCGAGGTGTCCAGGTGCTAAAGGTGCAAATGAAACGATTAACGAGATGACGAAAGATAGGGTGATGAAAAGATCAAATGACGCTAGGAAATGTTAGCCGTTTGACAGGCTAATGAATGGCGGAAAAGATGAGATGATTGAAAAGATGAATGTCATGAGGACCAAGGACAGAAAAACTCTATCTCCAACAATGGCACCAAAAAATGTTGGCATTGCTGGTCCAAATGAAAAGATGAGAAATGAAAAGTCGTTGAAACATCGAGAATAAAATATCCCCAACAATAGCACCGAAAAATGTTGTCGCGCAGAGTGTCTAGGCACCATGACAACGCTCAGGTCGGGGGTTGTCACCCTGATCCCCCATCTCTCCGTTTAAGCCGTCTCCCTATAGCAGGCTAAGGGGGCTGACCCTATGGGATAAAAGAGAACCAACTGGGAATCAGCCGGTTTGGGAGACGAGGCAAATTGAATACTTAATTAAAGCTTAGCAAGATTTAAAGCTTGATTAGATTCTATATAATTAACACTAGTGCCTTAAGGAGTCAATGATTATCAACTGTTGCTTAGGAAATGATTAACGATTTCCTGAGAATATTTGCCAATCATCTAAACATGTAACGAGCATAAAAAGAAAACTCAAGAAATAATGATCAATTTCAATAGATGCACAGATGCCAATGCTTTAAATTCCAAAAGATATAAGAATCTTAATCAACCACGAAATTTAACAATCCACCAATTTTGATCCCAGAACTAAAAGATGTATGCTTAAAGAACCAAATCATTATATAAACATTTAAGTGCATTTAACTATGGAAAAGTAAACCATAAAAGTTCACGTTTCAAATTTTAGCCTTGGCACAAAAGAAAAGAAACTTAAATTTGACAACTTAATTATTCCTTTAAGTGAATTTCTTTTAAATGTGCTAAGCTTTTTTTTTTCTCTTCATTTTCTTAAATGCCAAAATTTAAAATCATAAATCAATACAAAAGAAAAAAAGAAAAAGAAAATCAACTCAAAATAAAAATCAAAGCAAAATCGATTTTTGTTTTTATTTTTATTTTTGTTAAAACTAATAAATATATACATGAAATTAAAACAAAATCGAAAGAGCTAACTAGACTTACCATACAAGCTAAAATCGAAATCTATCAAAACCCAACCTAACCCTAAGTCTAACCATAGTTGACATTTAATGAAATAAATAAAAAGATACGCACCCTAACTATCAAACGCATACAATTAAAAAGAAATCGAATAGCTTTGAAAGTGTTTATGCTCATAGGTTCGGAAAAGGGTTGACGATAGCAACGTGAAGGAGATGGCAGCGGGTCTGCTTGCGTGAGGTGCAGAGGTTGACGGAATGGAGAAGGGATGAGGTATGGAGCTACGTGGAGGGGCTTCCTGGTAGCGAAGGAATGCGCAGAATGAGGGTCGAGGTATAATGATGCGTGAAAGGATGCCGGTTGCAGTAGTGTAGGGTCAGGCAGATAAAGGGGGTCCAATTTTCTATGATGAAGGTTAGGGAGTAATCAAGGAGATGGTAGCGAGGGAGTTTTGGTTAAACGCCGGCAGAGTCAAGGGTAGGATTTGATGATTGCGTGAGGGAAAAGGGACCTCAAAGTTCGGTCTTTCACTTGTTTACGCAGGTTAATTGAGCTGAGGGATTCGAAGGGTAGAAGGATGCTGCGGACAAGAACGAGAGAAGGAACCACAGATTTAGGTGGAGGAGAAATGATGCAGACTACATGCATATTTAGCAGCAAATGAAGGGATAGCGTGGAGGAACTGAGGATACTCGAATTTGAGAAACAAGATAGCAGGGTCTGCAGAGTATGGCGGAGAAAGAAATGGCTGACAGAATATGGGGTTTGAAGATGAGCAGAACACAAGGATAGTGGAATGAGGGTTGCACGCAGAGAAAGGAGAACCGTGGGAGAGTTGTATCAGCATGAGATGTGGAAAGAGTGGTGATATAGCAATCCCACAACTTGCATAAAAATTTCAAAAATTTTCCTGTAACACAATGAAACCCTGAGCAACAGAACTGTACACCTGCAGAAAACTGGGTTTGAGGCCAGATCTTACCCTCCAGGGCCTAGATCTGGCTTCGAGATTGAACCTCACCTTCAGATCTGCAACCTGCAATGATAAAAAATGCCTAGTAACAATATAAGCAAGGATGAAACTAAAAACCCTAAAAACCAGCTAAATAATTACAATATCCACAAGTTAAAGGCTCTAAGCAGCCAGATCTATCATTATGCCACACATATATTTTTAAAATTTTGAATTTAAGATGAAGTGCTTCAGAAAATCCTTCGTGCATCCACAACAAAAGTTCTAATAATAAGCCCGGATCAAAACCGGTTGGGCTCTTCAGAAAATGCTATCCGGGAGTTGGCTGGTCCAACTAAAGACTTCCCCGAACGCCAGGTGATCTCAAAATCAAGGATTTCCTGCACAACTTAATTCAACCATTAACATAGAGAGAGAAAACAACAATAAAATTCAGATCTAATGGAGATGCCTGCCATTATATTCAGAAATTAAACTATCATTCAAACCCTAGTGACCAAACAAGATACCTGTTCTTAAATCACTCTTCAATAAGCTATTATCAATTGCTGAAAATAAATCTATGCATGAAAATAAAACATCTTACAACATTTCCACGAAAAGTAACACCAGTAGAGATTAACTCCAAAGTCTTTCTTTATTGCACATGAAAAATGATTACAAGAGAGCTTTCACTTAGCACACGACTCAAAGGTCGATCCCCTCAATTGACAACTGACCTCCTATTTAAAGAAAATTTTCCCAACGGCTAGTTCGAGCGATCTTTGTCAAAGTGATTTTGACCGTCGATGAAGATCAAAATTTCTTTTAATCTCATCCGTCGAAATTTTAAATATTGAGGAAATTTCGAATTTTTCAATTAAACATATTTAATAAATTCAAAAAATTAAAATTTTGCATTTATTCCTTTAAAACTTTGACTTTTACTTAACCCCAGGGACCTAAGACATAAAATTTAACAAAATAATCAAATAATCTTAGTCCCTGGACCAGTTAAGATTTTTTTTTTTAAAGGATCCATAGATTTTACCTTTGGAAAATTTAAATTTAACTAGGACCTAGGACCTATGAGGGGCTAAATTATTTTTCTAACCCTTAAGACATTTTACATCATGATTTTTACATTTTTACATCTCAAGGGGGAAACCCATTTGATATAGACCCTCACAGACTACCCAGTTCTGTGACACAAATATAATCTAGCAGATCAAGCAATTTGTAATAAAATAACCTAACCAAATAGTTAGGATTATTCCCAAATCACTTCTACATAGACTCGATCTATCACACTAGGACTCCCCTAAGATTCTAATGACAAAATCCATTCTGGCTTTGGGGTTAGGCTGAAGGAAAACTCTGCCAATCATGGATCGGTGAGACAAAAAACCTTCCGGAACATAGATCATCACTAGAAAATTAGGTTTACTTAGGCAATTACATACATGACATGGATCTGCAGAGATTATTTACAATTTACACATGCAGACTGGGTTTACAATATAACATGATTAGGCTGAAGATGGTAGTCGAATGGCACAGACATGTCGATCAAGCGCTCTCCCTTTTGTGAAAAAGGGGGTGTACTGATGTGGGTCGTTGACACGTCGTGGTCAACACTTAGCAACACCGCTCTAGCAAAATGAATGACTGATCACTTTGGTGTATTCTCCAACTGACCCTCAAGCCTCTTCTTATACTTTTCACGTTGGTCCTTCAATGGCCAAGATAAAATCTCTAATCAACGGCTAAGATTAGATTTGGCTTGATCCATGGATTTTGGAACCTTCTAAGTTCTAACCCAGTTTTATATTAATACCCATTAATATTTTATTTTTCCTAAGTTTAGACTTAGGAACTCCATTAAAAATATTAATTATTTTAATATCTCCCAAACTAGGTACAATTTGTCCAAACCATTTCTGGGTCTTGGATATCTCATGCGCTTTAACCTCTCCACCAATTTTCATGGCTAGAGCACATCCAATGCTACCACAAATCAACAACAACTGTAGTTGCCTCCATTGTCCATCAACCATTGTGCTAACTCTAATTCATCTGCTATTTAATGTAACTGAACCATGTTGCATCTGTGCTGTTGCTGACGTTGAATTGTACAACTTGTATTGCTGCCAACTCTGCATTTGCACTGCAAGCCAACTAACACTCCCTCTCGCTGTTGTTACTACTGTTGTAACTGAGAAGTATCTAAAATACTGAATCAACTATGGTCACATGCTGCAACTATCTCCTGAGTCTCGGATTGCTACTAGTCTCTACAATGTCCATCAGGAAACTTGCATTGTTTTTGATTCTGCACTGTGCCTCCTGCATTGCTATCAACACTGCTCTATGCCCTTCAACATCTAACTGCAACTAGTCTACAACTGTCACTCTGGAACTGACTGCACCACTGACACTGATCCTCCAGCTACTGAATGTTGTGGGCCCTTGTATCAAGGGTAATGATCCATGAGAAGATTATACAGCAATTGTTGTTGCTCTCTTATGGGCCTCACCTAGATCTTTGCAACTCTGGGACTAAAGCTCTATATCACCCCACCTCTCTCCTGGAGGTATAACTACATACATGGCAAAATCTTCCTCTAGCCTAGAGGAAATATTATCAATCTTTGTGGGTGTTGCCGCTTGATCCTGCTTCTCCTTCTTGTCCTTCTTCTAAGGACATTGGTTACTGTAATGGCCAAACTTGTCATACCTGAAGCACTTGATATTGGAAATGTCCTTCTTCTTCTTCTTCTTCTCTCCATGAAAGCCTTGTCCCTAACTAGGAACTTTTGCCTTGCCTTTCGATGCAAGGGCTGCATTTTATTCCTCCTTCACACCCTTCGATCCTTTGTTGTTATTGTTGCTGATGGAGCTCTTTACTAGAGCCCGCTTCATATCCTCTTGTGTGAGATTTGCCCACATCTGGTACCACCCAGGTAACAGATCTCATCCTAGAATACCTTGGACAAAGCTCTCCCATTCCTCGGTGACACCGTTGAGTGCCAAATGCACAATTTTTGTAGGTGTGGGTGACTCTCCTACAACTACAAGCTCATCTTGGATATCCTGAATTCTGGTGAGATACATGGTGATGCCTTCACCTTTTTGCATGCGAATATTCCTTAGATTTTCCTTCAGGAACATATACCGTTGCTCGAAAGGATTTTTATATAATCCTACGAGAGCATCCCACATCTCTTTGGTCATATTCTTGGTTGCTATGTGTGAGACTATATGATCTTGAACTGTTAATATTAGGTATGTTCTATGCTAATGCAATTTATTTAAATTTCTTTTCCAGATTAGCAATCACATCAGCATAAAGTAAACTGCAAATAGAATATAAATATAAATTGCAGAAGACAAGCCAAGACAAGAGGACACCAGATGTGGTGTTAGCCAGGGACAAACCCCAATGTGGGGAAACCCTTGATCAATTCTTCTTTTATGCACTTCAAAGTTCAGCAGAGAAAGAGAGAGAGAGAGATAGTACATTTACAATAGAAGTCAACACTTTGACTTTTGATATCGCATGAGATCAGTTGAAGACATATGCTTCGACTGATTCTCTGAGGTGACTCCTTCACCTATCTTAGTGTTGCATCTCGTCCATTTGCCGCACCTTACCGTGTAGCACCATGCTGCCCCATAACATTGCTAGACCTAGATGATTGAGCTGCTCTCATCTTCATGCTGCTCATCATGTTGCATCTTCCATGGTCTCGCCCATGCTTATGATTACATTCATCATGATGTTGTCCATACTCCATGTATCATTGTGCTGCCCATGCACATGATTTCATACATCATGCTGCCCATATATCTCATGATGCTGTCCATATTCATCATGCTGCCCATATATCTCATGATGCCCATATTCATCATGTTGCCCATATTCATCATGTTGCCCATATATCTCATGATGTCCATGTTCATCATGCTGCCCATATATCTCATGATGTCCATACTCATCATGCTGCCCATATATCTCATAATGTCCATACTCATCATGCTGCCTATATATCTCATAATGTCCATATTCATCATGCTGCCCATATATCTCATGATGCTGTCCATATTCATCATGCTGCCTATATATCTCATGATGTCCATATTCATCATGCTGCCCATATATCTCATGATGCTGTCCATATTCATCATGCTGCCCATATATCTCATGATGCTATCCATATTCATCATAGAGTGTATTTCATGCCATGTCATGCCATGTCGTTGAATATGTTGACACAATTCCACTGAAGATTGTTACAGTCATACCATTGACTGCTATATCAACATTGTTGCCCCTCAAAGATGACAGTGTATATGTTTGGCACCCTTATACTTACCCTGCAGCTTGACTGTGTCCTCATGTCCTTATGACTGCGGCTTCCTTTACTGCGTAAACATATTTCCAAGTGTCCCTTATGCCAGCGTATAAGTGTCTCTACAACTAAGTTGAATATCTCTCCGTTTCAGCATGTATATCATCGACAGCGTGTATATATATCATTGACAGTGTATCTACACTTCTCATACGCGTATCTTGGCTGCATTTAAAGTGTCTATAACCAGCGTATAATGTCCTCTATGATCAGCAATGAACAACGTATATATCTCTCCATTACTTGCGTGTAAGGTCTCTTGTGTTTGCGTATAGATGTTTCCAGAGACATGAATTAGGGCATCATGTTGACAGTAATTAGGGCTTCATCTGCAGCTAGGGCATAGTGTCTCTCCTTTTCCAAAAACCCAAGACGTGGAGAGGAGGAGATCACTTAAGAATGTGTGTACAAATGACATCAAATCCTCTTCTATTTATACCAAAAACGTATAGGTTGAATAGACATGACGTTTGGGCTTCTTGAGTCTACATAAGTTGCGGGTCAGGTTGATAATAATTACATAATCAAAATAAATTCATATCTCCATAAATACTTTTCAGAGTCGGATTATATTTGGATCAATCCTACACCTCTCGACGAGAGGGATCCAATAAAAATATCAGCTGCCATAAATAAGCTGACCCACATGGAGTTTGGCCCTAGTTGCCAATTTTAACACGAACTCCATTGAGAATCTTTCGCTTCGCCTTTACCATTTCCTTTTTGAAATTCACTAACTTCTATTGGTCTATAGCATATGTTACAACACTATCTGCATAAGTCTTCAAACGATGCTCATCTAGCAAAAAGGACATCCTGGCCTTCAAAATGATATAGTTGGAGGCACCATCCCATCTATCTTGATCTCTATGCCTTGTTGAGGTCATTTATGCAAAAACTCGACCCGGGGCAAAGATCTCCCTCTTTCACCTCGTTGGCTACTAGCACTACTACTATTCACACTCCTTCCTGGAGTAAGAAAATCTTCCTGCTGCTATGGCCTACTGCAACTGGAAATTTTGGATTT
Organism: Pinus taeda; assembly: GCA_000404065.3. NCBI lineage: Eukaryota > Viridiplantae > Streptophyta > Pinopsida > Pinales > Pinaceae > Pinus > Pinus taeda. Next base: position 48,314 of record APFE031478099.1, on the reverse strand, counting down.
TTGAAACTAGAAACCCTCTCAGAGAAATTCCCTCTGTGTGTGCAATTTCTCTTCCACTTGGCACTAAATTTTCTCTAGCAAACTGCTGCAAACCCTCTATGCCCAGACCAAAAATCTATTCTGTGAAAATACTGAGTTACTGCTTCCTTTGCCTCCAAAAATAACTTCTTGAACAAATCGACCCTTCCTACACTTTGCAACTAGAAATTCGACTCCTTGTCCAACAATTTGTATTGCCTGGCTAGGCATTGCATAACCCTTGGAAAATTTGTCTTGTTTCTTCCTCTGAACAACGAAATTATTCCTCTTCGTCTCTGAGCTTCTAATCCTTCAAACACGCTTTGATGCTATGTGAAAATTTACAAGTCTATTTTGTTGGATAGTGTTGTCATTGATGTTAACTCATGGAGTTGACTAGGTTTGACTGTGACCAAAAACACCAGTCATTGATGTCAAATGGTTAATGAACGCTTCTTAGTAATTTTTGGATCACATCAAGATGGAAGCTATATTGTTGGATGGTTAAAAACCCAAGTCCTAGGGTTTGGGTTCCCAGGATTGAGGATGTACCTCGACTTTGTTGAGGGTTTTTGGTAGGTCAAATCATTGAGTTTGGCTCAAAGATTTATGTCATTAAATTCTCCTGGAAAATAGTTCCTTGTTGATATGCGGTATGCCCCGAGAGGCCTCTTAGTTTGAGAGATATTCACAATTGAAGTTGGTAAGCCTAATTTCTGGGCTAAAACACCAAGGGGTAGTGACATGACACCTCCTCCTACGGGTGTCAATATATGACATTGTTTACCACCGTAATCTCAGCACATATAAGTTACATAACTTCAAGAACCAAATACAATTAATCAATCATTGACTTCATACACCCTTGAGTTCCCTCTAAAACACACCAAAGAGGATTAGTGTACAAGTTTCTTAGCATTCAAACAAACTAGTAGATAATAACTACTAAATTAAAATGAATCCTATTAAGAATTAAAGATCTCCTAAATATCCTAAAAGGCCTACCAAATGAAGCCCCTAATTAGCCTTACCACACACTATAAAAAGAGACTCCTCCTAACCTCCAAAACATAATATCTCAACAAATATTTCCATGCCTAAGCTCTGAAATCACTCCACTTTTCTGTGGTAGATCAGCGAAGTTCTTTTATTGAGGTAGTTTGAAGTTTGATCCTCTTTTAGGGCAGCGAAATTGCAGGAGGTAAGTAACCTTTTTGTCTTGTCTTGATTGGGTATTGTTTGGCATTTTTCTCATTGTTTTTATGGCACAATTCCTCCTCCAAGACAGTGAAATTTTTGCTTGATATATGTCTGTTTGAATCATTTTTTTTGGGGTTTCTGAGACAGCAAAGCTATTGGCTAGGGGATCCCTGTGGCTAGTGTATTTAGTTATGTTTCGCTTGGGTATTTAGTTGTATACAGGAGTAGGTCTCTTAATTAAAGACCTTCAGCCCTTAACTAGGGCACAAATCCAGGTCAGCGAAGGTAGTTATGGTCTCTACAGGACCTCGGCCCTCACTCTAAACACAGGAAGGTAAGGTTCAGGTTAGGGCATCCTTCTCCAAAATTAGCAAGGTCTGAACTATGATTCTCTGAGACTACAAGGATCAAAAACTTGAACACAAAACTCTGATTAGGGCTCTCATTAATATATCTATTGAAACATCTCTGTGCACGAGCTGTCTACAAGTCTAGATCAGTAAGATAAGGGTTCATTCTCCATGAGCATAGAAGCATTACAGTGTTGAAAAGTGTAGGGTTGCTACTAAATACATATACACATGCATCCTGTACTAGAATCAATGCCGACTTGTCTGAGCACATATGAAGATGATATAACAGGTGCGCAGATCCTGAGCTTATTTACAGTGATCGAACTAATGCAGAAGTCTTGTCTTATTGTACATCTACAGTGACCATAGATAAGTACTCTCAAGTAGTGGTTTGAAGTGACTGTCCATGACATATAGTTGACTTTATTGATAGAAATGTTATGACTGTGATTTGACAGTGAGTTAGTTGAGACAAATATTGACTTGACATTGTGACTTTGTAAGACTGTGTAACAGTGAAGTAAAGTAATTCTGAGTGTAGATGTGCACATGTGAAAACAGCTCTTGTGTATATGCAGACTTGATAGACCTCTGATGAATACCCCTCACAAGTATTTGACATAAATATATTGACCATAACAATGTTTTGGACTTTGACATGGCCTTGTGTTAGTAAGCATTAATATGACAACTAGAATGATTAGTGACTCGGATGCAATAGCTAGGAATATGATGTGAAACATTGATTGACATAGTGAGCATTCTATGACAAGTGTCTTGACTTTGAATTTATTTAACTAAGACACAATATGACAATTGATTTGACACCTAAATAAGACATTAACAGTGAGTTGGTACCTTGACTTTGATTTGACCTGTAGATTGAGGTACTTTCACCTCTGACAGTGATGACCTAGGGATTGGTCTTGTAGTAATGACCTAGAGAGAGTGTACAAGTGACACAATTGTAACTTTGCAGGTCAGCAAGTCTTGAAGGCAATATCATCTAGTTGTACAAGCATATTGACATAAAAATGGATAGCTGGGTTTGACCAGCTGAACAACAGTGTTTACACATATGTTGGTAGCTCTCAGAGGACAGAACTTGAGACCATTGGTTGCAGGTCATACAAATGACCTGAGGTACCTTGGTTTGTGCCATCATTTGGTAGCAGTGCCAGATGGTTGTAGCACTATGTTGCATGGGTTCTTGAACCCGGGGGTGGGGTTCTCGAACCCGTCCCGAGTTCTCGGCCCCAAGTACCAGATTTGGGTTCGGGTGCTTCTGAGAAGAACCCATAAGAACCGGGTTCTTCATTAAAAAAAATTGGGTTCGTTTGTTTTGATGGGTACGGAGAACCATGATGATGGGTACTTGGAACCCCAAAACCAAGTTCTTTTGGAATCTTTGGGGTTCATTTTAGTTTTTATATTTTATTTTTTAATGGCCTTCCCTAATATTCTAGGTAGCTAGTTCTTCATCTTGCGAGAGGTATTGGAGTACTTATGCCTTTATCCATTTAGTAAAGAGAAATATGTTGGGCTCAAAGAAGGTAGAGAACTTAGTGTACGTTCATAGCACACTTCGTCTCATATCTCGAAAAGACCCTGGATACGAGGGTCCTTTCAAGAGATGGGACCAATACACAAACGATGCTGTGTGTGTGGATGAGGAGATACAACCAGATGGCCTTATTGAGCTACCTCCAATTGCTGTGGATGAGCAAGAGCCTCAAGATGAGAATGATCCCTTCCTAGAGAGCATGCTAACTGAAGATCTGAGTGATGTTGATGACATCGCTTGAGGAAGCCATTGTTCACTATTAGATACTTTTATTTTAGTATTTTAAAATTTCCCAGTTCTTGTTTGGAGATGCCTTAAGACAAATTTTGAATGTAGTATTACGATGGACATATATCATGATTCTTATTAATATGTAAACTCCAATTTGCACTTGATATCTAACTAGAAATTTTGAAATTTCATTGTGAATGTTGAATGTTCAATGATGTACATGTTTAAATATTTAAAGTTTAAATCATAAATAATTTAGTTTTCTTGTTTAAAGTTGAAAAATATACAAATTCTTATATATTATAATTTATAAAATAATATTATATATTATATATATATATATATATATATATATATATATTAGATATAGATATATTATAATATACCCCCGACGAACCCACGCACCCTATTTCGAAAAATGACGTACCCGTCCCCGTCCCCGTCCCCGAACCCACGTTTCCTGGCAACATAGTTGTAGCATCATGTGCAACCTGATGATAGCAGCGTTTGAGCATTGATGACTATTTATTCGTGAAGTGACATTAAGTGGTAGTCAGCAGTTATGCAATGATTTGTAGTAACAATAATGTTAGTTGTGCAGTGACAATGACATGCAGTGTGTGGTGACAATGATGTGCAATTGTACAATGATAGCTTGATGTGTAACATCATGCAATGACCAGTTTGTGGGAGCAGTGCTCAAAGGCTACCAGGATTCGATATCTATTCTACATTTTCCTGACAACTATTCTACATTGATTGTGAGCACATGGGATCCAGTCTGAAACTTGTGAAACGTGGTCCGTTGGCTCGTTAAAATTGGCAACCAGGGAAAAAATTCATGTGGGTCATCTTATTCATGGCTGATAATATTTTTATTAGATTCCTCTCGTCGAGAGGTGTAGGATTGATATAAAGATCATCCGATTCCGATAAGTATTCATGGAGATTTGAATTTATTTTGATTATGGAATTATTATCAAGTCGACCTACAACTCATGTAGGCTCAGAAGCCCAATAGTCGCATCTATTCAAACACCAACGTTGTGTATAAATATAAGAGGAATTTTCCTCATTTTGGACTCACTTATCTCATCACATCTCTCTCTCTCTACTACGCAGATATGAGTCTCTTCTCTACTGCACTAAAATGGGTCTCTCTCTCTCACACATGTGAAGCCGGAAGCTGCTGAATTTTAAGCTGCAACTGTAGAAGTAAAGATTGACTTGCATGGCCTAGAATATCTCCTCTTTGGAACTGCGTTGTAGGTTCGTCTGAACCTCCTTTGAAAGCCGCAACTTCTGGTGGTGGAATGAAGTCAATCCGACGGTCGGTTTGTGAGATATCGTCTGCCCTAGTTTGATAATAAAGCCGGTAATGCTGATGCTATTTAGGGTTTGCTACTGTTGATATGAATCAGATTTATTGTACTATTTCTCTCTACTGAATTATTGAAGATAAAAGAAGATTTGATCAAAGGGTTTCCCCACACATTGTGGGGTTTTTGTTCCCCTGGTAGCCGCCAATTTTGTGTCTCTTGTCTTGTTTTGTTTTCTGGTCGATCATTTAAATGTTCTATCTGCACTTTACTTTATGTACATGTGATTGCTAATCGGTGGAATATAATAAGAAAAAGAAGTAAACTGTTATAAGCATAGAACATACCATAACTTAACATGGTATCAGAGTTGAGGTGAAGACAAAGCCCGAGCAAGAGTGTTGACCCTGCCGCCCACACCTACCTACAAGTCAGTGAGAAAAGCCTTCAACCCCACAAGGTGTGGTTGGTGGCAGGGAACTCAGAGAAAGGGCTGTCACACTAATCCCAACTCTCTCCGTTTAAGCTATCTCCTAGACTAGCTAAGGGGGGTGG